>JBBPBX010020682.1:3572-17366 GCA_038048925.1 Garcialebias charrua | reverse complement strand
GAAAAGCTGAATAAAGGAGCCAATTTTATGATTCACCTTTGTTATTTTTATGATAAAAGGAGGAGTTTCGCAATGGGACACACATGTAACAAAAGTGATGGCCCTGCGAGAAAGAAGCCGGTCCTCTAGAGAAGAACCAGACGTACAGTATCAGGTTTTGTCAAGGGCCACATTGTCTGAGCCAGAACCGAGAGATGGAATAATAGTGGAATGGAAAAACGTGAGCGGCCAAGATTTTCTTGAAATTGGATCTTCGGCGGGGTGATGACAGTCCTGCGTTGGGCAGGCGCACAGAAACAGGCTGACTTATTTTCCACACACTCTTTTATTTTTGTCTCACTGTCTGTGTGTGATTCTCATAATTTCCTCCAGTTTTCTCCTCTCTTAAATGTTTCACACTCTTGTCCCAGCCTTACCGTTCACTTTCATGTATGCTTTATAGCAACTTTTATAGGACTGTAAAGTGGTTTAAAGTGGCAGTTTTAATCTGGAGCTATAATCTCAGAGAGCGAAGGTATGAACTGGAGGGCATGCTTGACATTTTTGGCTCAGCAAACAATAATTTTATCCTTGGAACACACACAAGATTTTGTGCAGATACATATTTTTTAAACGTGCTGCTGTAAAGTAAATGTTGTGCACTTTAAATACAGGTGAAAAATGTAAATAACAACAAAATGCATTGACTTGCAAAGCTAATAAACTTTTACTCACTTCACAATAAACTGCTTTTACTCATGAAACATACTAAATATTTGAAAAAAAGAAATCATACTATCTTTAGGAAAATAAGGTAATTTTAAAACTGATGGCATCTAAAAAAGTGGGACATAAGCCCAAATGCACCCCCATACCATTAGAGAGGCAGGCTGGAGGGTCCCTTTCCTCTTTAGTACAGAGGACATGTAATCTGTGGTTCCTAAAACAATTTCTAATTTAAATTCATTTGACCACAGAACATTTCTCCACTTGGCCTCAGTCCATCTGAAATGAGCTTTGGTCCAGAAAAGACGGCAGCAGTTCTGGATGGCGTTCACTTTTGACTTCTTCTTTGCCTGATAGAGCTTTAAGCAGCATGTGTGGATGGTGCAGTGAACTGTGTTTACAGACGCATGCAGTGATGACCAGAACTCTGAATATCACGGATATTTAATAATAATAATAATAATAATAATAATAATAATAATAATAATAATAATAATAATAATAATAATAATAATATATTGGACTTTGATTCTTGATCTTTGAACTCAGAGATTTGAAAAAATTATAAAATTATTTTAAGTTTATGAACTGTAGATGGTGGGATATTAAAAGTTTTCTAGATTTTCTGTTCAGAAAAACATCATTTTTAGACAGTTTCTCACAGACTGGTGAACCTCAGCCCATCTTTACTTCTGAGCTATCCAGTCTCTCTTAAATGTTTTTTATCCATTTTTTCCTACTGGCTTGTTACGAGGGCAGCACGGTGGTGCAACTGGTAAAACTGCTGCTGCCGCTCAGCGAGCAGGTCCCTGGTTCAAATCCCGGTCTGGGTGCCTTTCTGGGTGGAGTTTGCATGTTCTCTCTGTGCATGTGTGGGTTTTCTCCGGTTACTCCAGTTTCCTCCCACAGACCTACAACATGCATATTAAACTGATCGGTAACTCTAAATTGTCCCTGAGTGAGAGAGTGAATGGCCGTTTGTCTCATTTGTCTCTATGTGTCCCTGTGATGGACTGGAGACCTGTCCAGGGTGTCCCCCACCTCTCACACAGTGACTGCTGGATATGAGCACCAGCGACCCCCATGACCCAAAAAGGAAGACACGGGTAAAAGGTAATGGATGGATGGATGGATGGATATTATAGTCCATAAAATATGAGTATTTGAGATTTTAGCAAATGACTGCATTCAGTTTTTGTTTATATTGCCCACAACATCCCATCTTTTCCAGAACTGCGGTTGTAAATGAGGAATGCACAAGCCTGTAAATAAAATCAACCAGCTCTTAAGTGTGGAAGCGGTTGTGGGACATATTTAAAACTAAAGAAACAGTGGTACTCACTTGGTAATTTGGGACACTGATAGCACTTGTTTTGTCCCCACGAGTTTCCCACGCTGCCACAGCAGTCTTCCTGATTGGTCAGAACAGGAAGTGGGGTGCTGTTGCACTACAACAAAGAAGAAATGTTACGCGGATGCTTCAGGCTCAATACTGAGCACAGCAGGAGGCGAGGTAAACTCACCGCCTGTTTGGGGGTGGTCTCCTGAAAGCAGCGCCCCTTTGGTTTGTGTCTCACTGGGATCTGCCATGGCCCTGTTTTGTGAGGAGGCTTGGCGTCTGATTGCTCGTGAGGCTGAATGACGACTGACGTGTCAGGTGTGTGGTGAACACGTACGTTAATCTGCACTGAAAACAGAAAACAAACTACATTTACTGAAGGAATGCACACGTTTTAAAGAAAAATCTGTTAGCACTTAGAATATGTGTTGGGGATCAGTCGCAGCTACCAATTTTGTGTTAGCTAAGTTTGAACGCCTGAAGCATTTTGAATTGGACTGACTCCAATCTGTTGTCGACGTGCTTCCATTCATTACATTCTAAGAATTTCATTCAAATTCATCGAGTGATTCATGAGATATTTTGCTAACAGACATTCCAAGAGCGCTCAAGCTATGTCAGGGATGACTCTCAGCCACTACTACTCTAAATTGTAACTCAACATCTGTAAAACTGATTTCGTTAAAGCCATTCTTTATGTCAGTTACCCGTGACGGCCATCTTAAATGTGGCTGACTTCAACGATTACCGTATTTTTCGCCATATAAGTCACACCTTGCATAAATTTGATTGTCCTGCGACTTATACCATACCCATACCATACTACTTTTTTTATAGAGCACTTAAAACAGCAACAAGGCCAACCAAAGTGCTGTACAAACAAACAAACAACAGGCAACACACACAATGACGTACAAAAAATAGACATAAAAACATTGCAGACAATAAATATACACCAAAGCGACTAATATACGTTTTCCCCCCTCATATTTATAACTTAATCTTTGGCTGATATCTGACGATTTCATTCATTCTGACATGAACAATATTAAACTTTACCATATGCAGCTGCTAGAGGGTCCTTCAATAATATGGCAAGCCAAGTGTCTCATTAATAGGTAAAAGTGGCTATTAATGAGACACTTGGCTTGCCATACAGAGCCACCTTTGTCTCGCTCCATAACTCCTGGAGCAAATGTCAAATCAGCTGCATTTCGCCGCCCAGGCAAAATGCAGCTGATTGGACCGTTAAAGTGCATTTATTAAAGAAAAGTTCAACTGAGACACACCTTTGCTATAATGTCGAGCAAACAAATAATGTTTTTAAGAGGTAATCTTGTTAAATTCTTGTTCAAGTCCTCCCATGTACACTCCCACAGCTGCCATTTGGCAGCCAATCGACTTTTGCCACAACACTGGCCCGCGTTTCCGGGTGGTCAGTGGTGATGCATAAAAAGGGGATACGTCAGCGGTGACGCATAATAGATGTGACTTATACAGCAAAGCGACTTATGTATGTTTTTTTTTAAACTTTATTGGACATATTTGGACTGATGTGACTTATACCATATACCACTTTATTTATAAAGCACTTTAAACAGTGACAGTGCACACCAAAGTGCTGTACAGGGACAGACAGACCAAGCACACAGCGACAAACTACATAATGGGAAACCGAATATAGAAACAAACAAACAAACCAACAAAAAAAAATAGTGGATAACAACAACAGCAACATGATATATATATATGGCAGAAAGTACGGTAATCGATTGTAGATTATTGTTCCAACTTTCTGAGTTTTAATAAAAAATTTGTCTTGCGGTTCAGATTTTTTTTGCAAACTGACAGAGCAGAATATGACGTGATCGGAGAGAGAGAGACAAAAATCAAAGTTAGATATGTCAAAACCAACGACAGATACCTTCTGATGAGTGGTGTCCTGCTTGTGACAGAGGCAGAGTGAAAACGGAGTGCGTCTGTGTGAGCTGAGTGCGCCCGAAGGACGTCTGCTCCACGAGCTTCAGGGCGTCTGGCTTCAGAGAGGCGGGGTACACAGGCTGCCTGTTACCGAGTGCCGCCTGAGGTTGCTGTAGTGGAAACTGGCAGAGCCGACCGGTGAAGCCGGGAGGGCACAGGCAGTGCTTCCTGGAACTGCACACCCCTCCGTTCATGCATGTCAGGGGACACACAACTGCAGGAAGACACAGAGAGAGAGAGAGCAGAAAGGAATTCAATATACCAAAATTGATGTTTTATTAAAAAACTGACACATTTGTTTGTTTGATTTTTGTCATTCTCACATTCAGCAGTTTTTTTCATCCCTGCAACACTGTTAAAATCAGAATCTTGTTCCAGAAGCCGTTTTCGCACTGCACAGTCCTCCTGAGCCCAGCCTGGCCCGCCCCCGCTCATTTCGCATTGTGCGGAGAGGCGCCTTGAAGTGGGTGGGGAGTTCTCTTGAAGTGGGTGGGGAGTTCTCTTGAAGTGGGTGGGGAGTTCTCTTGAAGTGGGTGGGGAGTTCTCTTGAAGTGGGTGGGGAGTTCTCTTGAAGTGGGTGGGGAGTTCTCTTGAAGTGGGTGGGGAGTTCTCTTGAAGTGGGTGGGGAGTTCTNTGCGGAGAGCCGCCTTGAAGTGGGTGGAGAGTTCTCTTGAAGTGGGTGGAGAGTTCTCTTGAAGTGGGTGGAGAGTTCTCTTGAAGTGGATGGAGAGTTCTCTTGAAGTGGGTGGAGAGTTCTCTTGAAGTGGATGGAGAGTTCTCTTGAAGTGGGTGGAGAGTTCTCTTGAAGTGGGTGGAGAGTTCTCTTGAAGTGGATGGAGAGTTCTCTTGAAGTGGGTGGAGAGTTCTCTTGAAGTGGGTGGAGAGTTCTCTTGAAGTGGGTGGAGAGTTCTCTTGAAGTGGGTGGAGAGTTCTCTTGAAGTGGATGGAGAGTTCTCTTGAAGTGGATGGAGAGTTCTCTTGAAGTGGGTGGAGAGTTCTCTTGAAGTGGGTGGAGAGTTCTCTTGAAGTGGATGGGAGTTCTCTTGAAGTGGGTGGGGAGTTCTTAGCCAACGCCATTTCCTCACTTGGTTGAACTTATTTTACGTTTGTCTTTAGTTGGATAAAAAAAAGGAGTTTGTGTTAACCACAGGCATAACACAAACTCCTTTTTTAAAAATCCAATAAAAGACAAACGTAAAATAAGTTCAACCAAGTGAGGATCGAACCCGAGTCGAGATAAAGTTGGCAACCCGACGCGCTTCCAGTGAACCAACAAATCAAATGATGAGCAGTACATGACGTCAAACTGGGCCCGGGAGCTCGGCCCGCTTAGAACCTAAGTCGGTCGGGTTCTAAAACTCGGACTGACGCCGGCCCGAAGAGGCAAATGCGAACAAGACGAACCCGGGTTAGAAGCCGGGTCGGGCTGTGCAGTGCGAAAACGGCTAGAGTGATGCTGACAAACTGGTCCTTTGTCTCCTCCAAGTTGGACATTGTAGCCCCAGTGTTCAGTTTAAAACTTATGATTAATTCAAAGAAAATTGAATCTGCAAGCAGATGTGTTAGCATTCCTACAATGGCTGGGGTGGGGTGGGGGGGTTCCCGGATGCCATTTCCTGCATTGTATTTTAACGGGTTATTAAACGTCTATGTTTACCTACATTTGTAAACATTCAATTCAACTATTTCAGAGAGCAACAAGAAGCACTGTAGTCTAACCAACAGTGCTCTCCTTGTGTTAATAGAGCATGCTCCACTTCTCTTAAGCATCCTAACCCCCGCATCAACCCAAACATGATTTTTCCATTACAAGACGTGAATAGTAGGTCTGCTTGGCCTTGGAACTGGGTAGCTGTCCAGATTGTTGGGCATCCCTCACTTGACAGTTCTGAGTCTGACTCTTCTCTGCTGAATTCACTGGTTGTGGTCCTCCACATGTGAAACCCCCAGGTGCCTCCTCAGGCTGCTCGTGGCAGCTGGCTGTGGGCTCCTGCCCAGGTACAACAGCCTGGTTAGCTCAGCACTCACCCACACCGCTCATGTTTGCTCCAGTCCGATCTCCATTGCCACTGCCTTCATGTGCTTCAAGTCTCTGTTGTTTAGTTGTACAGTGAGAAAACTTTTTTTTTAATGAAAGTAAATTGGACTGTCTTTTTGACATTTTGATTGCTGTTATTTTGACACTTGATGTACATATTTATTAACCTTTATTTAACCAGGCAAATCACGTTGAGATCACAGATCTCTTTTACAAGGGAGGCCTGGGTCTGAAGGCAGACAAAACATGATTACTGGTACCCATCAAACATTTCTCTTGTATGTTTAATAAATAAAATACACTGCCTGGCCAAAAGAAAAGTTGCCACCCAAAAAAAAAAAAAGGTCACACACTAATATTTTGTTGGACCGTCTTTAGTTTTGATTACGGCATATACCTGTGGCATTGTTTCGATAAGCTTCTGCGATGTCCAAGATCTATTTCCATCCAGTGTTGCATTAATTTTTCTTTCAGTGATGACTAGACACTAGGCATGATGGGAGCATCACTTCACCTGCCTCTCTTCTTACCCTGATGCACCCATCACTCTGGAACAGGGTCAATCTGGACTCATCAGACCACATGACCTTCTTCCATTGCTCCAGAGTCCAATCTTTATGCTCCCTAGTTAATTGAAGCCTTTTTTTCCTGTTAGCCTCACTGATTAGTGGTTTTCTTAAGGCTCCACAGCTGTTCAGTCCCAATCCCTTGAGTTTCCTTCACATTGTACGTGTGGAAATGCTCTTACTTTCACTATTAAACATTGCCCTGAGTGCTACTGTTGTTTTTCTTCAATTTGACTTCACCAAACGTTTAAGTGATCGCCAATCACGATCATTCAGGATTTTTTTTTACGGACACATTTCTTCCTCAAAGACGATGGGTCCCCACTGTCCTTCCAGTTTTTAATAATGTGTTGGACAGTTCTTAACCCAATAGTTTTTCAATCTCCTTAGATGTTTTCTCTGCTTGATGCATGCCAGTGATTTGACCCTTCTCAAACAGACTGACATCTTTTCCACGACCACGCCATGTGTCGATCCACATGGTTGTTTAAGAAATGAGAAGCAACTCATTGCACCCATTGGGGTTAAATAACTTGTTGCCAGCTGAAAGATAATCACCCATGCAGTAATTATTCAATAGGAAGCTCGTACCTATCTGCTTAAATCCAGGTGGCAACATTTTTTTTGGCCAGGCAGAGCGTGTGTATGACACATAATTTTCAGATTACATATCCTATATAAGTTTTATTCATACACGGCAGTCTTGTTCATAACTTTATTATTAGTAAGCCTTAACGTTACTGGAGCCAAGCAAACAGTTACCGGAACACACCCTGTCAAAATAAGAGTTCCCAGATCCTGTTCCAGCAGGATAGGCTCAAATTAAGTCGTGACTACAACTACTACTACTACATCTACAACAAGTACTACAACTACAACTACTACTACAACTATAACAACTACTACTGTACTACAACAACTGCAACAAAAAACACTACTACTGTATTACCGTAGTACAACTAGAGCTAATACTAAAACCGATAGAAACTACCATACTATAATGACTTCACCAACAACTACAACTAAAACTACAACAACTTTGTCGCCCTGTTCCCTCTTCAAGGATCTCCAGAGCGAGTCATCCTCCTCCATCTCAGTCTGAAAAAAGAATTTAGAAAACTATTTGAAAATTATTGCATTCTGTCTTTATTTGCATTTTACACAAAGTTCTTTAAAATTGAGGTATAAAAACTGATGTCAAAAAATGGTTAAAACTAGTACAAAAATGGTTTAATGTTTAAAGTTACGGTAGTTCTATTGTTGTGTGATCGGCTTCTTAGCAAAGTTGCCAACTCCAACCAGTGGAGAACCAATTTCGCCATTGTATGGGAACATACAGTGATGAGAACACATAGCACTTTACTTTACTTTAATAGGAATTTCAAGGTCATAGTCGTTTTCTTTTTTGCAGGTCGGAGGCTGAAAACTTTGAAAAGCACTGATTTATTGCACTCAACATTGAGTTAGCGACTAAACATACATGTTTTTTATAGCTCAGACTAAAAGGGTGTAGGATCCTGTGAAAATATTCAATTTGAACAGCAGAAGTGTTAAAGTCACTTCAGCTTGACAAAGCATCAGGTCGCTCCAACCAGCCGGCCGAGCAGGAAAGCAGGTAAAGTCATTGATCCGTGTCACAGCTGGCCTCTGACATGTGGGAAAGATCCTGAAGTCTGTGGGAAAGTTGCAGCTTCGAGGTAGGTTTGAGTTACTGTATATACACGGTACTAGTCACTGACGTTCTACTGGGTCTCCTATTGTGTTTATTTAAGAGGAGTGCTTTTGAAATTCCCCCAACAGAACAGCCAGAGGAAAAAGATAAAGAAAGAATGCAGGGGTGTGATGGAAAGTCCATGGAGAGGTGGTTTCAGGCAGAAACAATACAACAAGTGTGCTAAATGAGTTGCCGGTGGACAGATGTTCTTGTAGTATGAGAGTTTAACTTATGTGTAAGTGGCTGAGAGCATTTACAATTTAAAAAATCTAATACATTAAAAAGTAGTGTTTTATTAAGAAATGTATGCTAACTGCCCCATGGCATACGTTTTAAACAAATGTGTCATGTGATGGTATCTCTTGTGTTGATGACTAGCTGTTTACAGTAGCTACATTTGATTAGCTGTGGTGGCTATTTTGAAAAGGTAACTGACTCCAAAAGACGTACAACCAATAATTTATTCCAGAGTTTCAATAAAATCCATCTGGTGTATTATGAAATATTTTGCCAACAAACAAACAGTGCTGACTCAGAGTTTATGCCACAATTTAAACAAAAATCTTACACAGCCTGTTAAATTATGTGTTGTGAATGAAGCTCAGCTACTACCACATTAATAAAAAAAAAAAGGTTAAAAAATACAAACAACTGAACTTCTATTTTGAATCTGAAGACGTTCCTGTTCCCATCAGGGAGGCTTGATCGGTTCAGAAGTGTCTGGAGTGAGTGGAGTTCACAGCTTTATGGAACTGCATGAGAGGTCTGGTTGTGTTAGGCTGGAACTACTCGGCCCACAGAATGGAGGCTCGTTAGGCTCTTGGTTCTCAGAGAGATGTTTTGGTCACCTGCATGAAAGTGTGAATGATCTGGAATCAGGCCTAATGTTGCAATGTAAGTTTTTGAAAGTTGAAATCTGAGACCTTTATTTTTATTATTACTGTATTATTATTACTGTATTATTATTACTGTATTATTATTACTGTATTATTATTATTATTACTGTATTACTGTATTATTATTTTGGCTGCTCCCTTCTTCAGGGGTCACCACAGCAAACTATCTCACACAAAGACTTGGCAATTGTTTTTCTGTAACAACCACAGACCACTGAGCCCTCTGTGTGGAGCAGAGAGCTGCCATCTAGGGTGCCCAGGGGAGCAGATGGTGGGGGTTAAGGGCCTTGCTCAATGGCCCAGAGTCAGGCAGATGAGGGTGGAGGCAGGTGTGGGTGCTTCACCTTTCCCACTCACATTTTGATGTCAGTACCGGGAGTTGACTCGACGACCTTCCAATCACAGACCCACCTTCTCTAACCTCTGCACCACCACTCCCTCACACCTCCCTGTTTGTTTCTCATTTGACATAGATGTCTTCCTTCACCTCCCTCTCAAACCACCAGTTTTTGCATTTGCTCTTTTATGTTTTGCAGTGTGTTTTTTTTGGATTTGTTTTAGAGGTCCACTTAGGATATTTACAGGAGCTTCCTTCACCAACGCAACACCACATCAAATAAAAGGTCCCTATTTGTTAAAACTGACTGAGCTATGGCCATCGTCTGAAACAGAGTTGACTCCAAAAGCTAATCACTTGTAGACATACAGCCAGTGATTACTTTCTGTGTTTCAAAAAAAATTATGTTCAATGGTTCATGAGATATTTTGCCAGTAGATAAAACAAGCGCACAAAACAACCAATATTGTGGCTAGGGCTGAACAATTAATTGCATTTGCAATTATATTGCAATATGATAAAATGAGATTTTCTAATCGCGAAGGCTGCAATTTGACTGGTCATATGACACAAATCTTTATCAACACTTTAAAAAAACACCACAAAGACATTTACGATGGTTGCATGTCTAGAATGACAACAACCAGTGCTTCAACTTCAAGTAAGCAAAGTATCAGCCGACAGGCATCACTGACCGAACTGTTTGAACTTCAAACAGTAATTATTTTATATTAAATTTTTTATATTTATTTATTAACTGTCATGTGACGTTCAGACAGTAGTTAGGAAGTTCACTTAACATGTTTACTATTATGTTTATGAAATAAAAATAGAAATGGTGAATAGATTTGTTTGCTTCATTGTAATCTCTGCTTTAAATAAATCTGACATTGTTTATTACAAAACAGATTGATTTATTGCCTCTGTTTGTTGAAAAATACTTGAGAAGATATTAAAAAAATAATCGCGTTTTAAATCGCAATTGCAATTTATAGAAAAAATTTGCAATTAGACTATTTTCCAAAATCGTTCAGCCCTAATTGTGGCTAAAAATGTCTCTGAGTTTCAGTTCTGTGATTATAATAAATAAATACAGAAACAAATACTCAAGAACAAAATAGGGGAAAAAAAAGAGATCAATGTAATGATCAAGATAACTGATTGACATAAATGCTGACATTTCAGGACATTTGTCCACCAGAATTTACACATTCAGTCTGTTGGTCAACAACGAATAGTTGATTTAACACAATCTCTCTTTATAAAAAAAAATCTATATATCTGCTGAGTTTATTTAACTTAGAAACAGTGTTGTTACAAAATACATGCCTTCTGTGCTGCTAACAAACTCAGTACAAATTGTAAAAAATAAAAATAAAAAACAGGTCAAAAACTTTTATTTTAGTACGAGTGTGGTAAAGAGGTATTCCAATGAAAATATTTGCACTGGATTAAAAGGGAATCTAAAATAACAAGACGACAGAAGGCAGATATGAGGATGTGAAGATTTCCACTAGCGATCAAAATAGACTGACACAAGTAGACAGCTGAGTTTGGAGAGAGACACAGAGATTGTTTGGACATGTGCAGAGGAGGGACAGAGGATTTATTGGACAAAGTATGTTAGATTGTTTGGGGCTTCCAGGGAGGAGGAAAACAGGAAGATAAGGAGAAGGTTCATACAGTGGAGAACCTACAGGGCCTTCTACGCCTTCAGAGAAGGCCTGAGAGTTCAGCACATATGAAATGTTTACATTTTAATTGTCAATGTCGTTTTTCTTATTTGTTGCTAATTATTTATCTTATTTTTTGTAAACCATATTGCATTTGAGCAACAAAACAAAAAAATTGCTTCATGAAAATCCAGTTATCCGATCAGATAATTTTAAGTATTTGTCACCAGGCAGAAACGTTTGAAGCTTCTTTCTCACTGGTCAGGACTTCACTGTCAGGAGAGAAGTCTGAGTTCAGTCGGAGTCTCTGCAGGCTGCGTTTGTTTTTAATATCTGGCTGGAAAATTAACCAGTCAGAATGCTGATGCACAGTGGGTGGGACCAAAACACTGAAATCTGAGCCTCTGAGAAGACCATGCAGGATGTTTCTGACCATGTGAAGATTTTTTACGCATTCAATTCTAAGTTGTAAATAAAAAAATTTAAAAAGCACACTGAAATTGTATTTGCTATTTGTTGTTGTCCCAAGGTTAAATATCCCATTTAGGTTTACATTAATAATTTTCAAATTTAAAATTCTATTTTGGTTTCATTTCACAATGAAATGTCACAGAAAGAGTAAATGCTGTGGATTTACTGTTAAATTTCAGTTTGAGTTATTGAAACGACATGTTGTACTTGAACACAAGAGACTGGATGAGCAGCCGGGCATGCTGGGTAATCCTGGGACAGAAATGGATTGATGTTTTCAGGTTATGTTCAGATGAGTTGTCCCTGTTGGTTGTTCTGTTTAGTGGGGGGGTTGACATTTATGTTCAGGTTGTCGTTAGTGACTATAAAAAAAGGGGCAGGGATGGGGTTGAGGTAGGGCAGCCGACTTCGGACCAGAAAGTCGCAGTTTGACTCCCAGCCATTCCTACATCATGGTGTCTCTCTGAGCAAGATACCTAATCCCTAATTGCTCTCCAGGCACTTACATAGCTGTGATGGGTTAAATGCAGAGAACTAATTTTGCCATTACTGTACGTACAATGATGACAATCTCAGACTTCCCACTTCCCTTTCTAAATGAAGCAGCACCATGCACCATGGGTTAATGGTTGTAGCTGATGTATAAAAATGGGGAACACACTTCCTGTGCAGCGTCTCTGATTTGTGAAACTGAAAGTAAATGGATGTAATTTGACCGCAGCTCCATAGTGTCATCAGAATTGATCAAATTGCTATATTACGTCTACCTGAAAGCTTAGCTCTTGTGGTCGTGGTTCCCCAATGGGTTCGTAGATGTGGTGGAGGAGGACATGCAGAAGGTTGGTCTAACAGAGGACACAAGGGATAGATAGTAAAAAGAAGCTGACAATAGATGTTTTTTTTTTTTTAACAAACATTTTTTTTGTTTAAAATTACCCAATTTAGTATATATAGTTTTAATAAATTGTAGAGTTATTTCTTTAGCCTGGGTCAACATTACAGTCTGAATTTTACATTTTGGACTAAAATCACTTCATTTTTCATTTTATTTAATTCAACCTTAATTACCAGGAAGGTTCCATTGAGATAAATCCTCCTTTTCCTGGGAGTCAAGAGGTCGGCATGAATACGTCAAGAAAAACAATATAAAAGTCTCAATACATGAGCAAAAGACATCGATTAAAGACAAATGACCATATAACTATAAATTGATTATAAGTTATATTATAAGTTAGTGCTCTTCCTTGTTTTGTCTCTTCTTCTGATGTCATTTGAAATAGATTTAAAAAGAAAAAACACTACAAGCTGTGTTGTTCAGTTCCCGATGTTCCTAGAAATCTTCTACTGCCTAAAGTTTTTCCATCTCCACCCTGACATCAACCCTGCTTCTCTCCTTTATACGTTGAACCCAACTTTTTTTTTATCAAAGCAGTAAGAGAAGAGGAGGCCCCTTTAGACTACAGAGCCAAGTGTGTACACATGGAAGTAATTAGGTGCGGACTGTCAAGGAGTCTGGGCTGTGGCGTAATTAGGAGACTAGATCTCGTCAAACACAGCAGAGCCATCATCATCAGGTTGTATAAGACTGGTAGAACAATTAAGGAACCTCACTGAAATACTCCACTACCAGAGTAAACCAGTTTATTTCTGAAACCGGGGTGGATGATGCAGCCTTTCAGTGCCTACAACAGCATGTCACTGTGGCTTTTAACCACAGAGACTGTGGCTGGCATGACAGAGGAAAAAAACACACAAAAATATACTTTTTAAACTGCTCAACTTGGCCAGACTTCCTCTGATATAAGGGTTCCAGTTTCCATGACTCGCTCGAAGCTTGTCCCCGTTCTGGATCTAGCGTGTGAGGAAACGGGGGGGTTGAAAAGTGAAACCGTAGTCACAAAGAGAAAACAGCAAAGGCACCTTTTTTTTTTCTTTCTCCCAAACGTTACACAATCTAAACCAACAGAGACGAAGGAGATGATAAACTGCAGGCCGAGTCTGGACTGGGAAAGTGTCGGACTGAGACTCTGATGCAGTCTGTGCTAAATTACAGAGAAAAGGAAGGAATCACGTTT
>JBBPBX010020681.1:13593-25123 GCA_038048925.1 Garcialebias charrua | reverse complement strand
CTCCAACTGGCCTCCAACTGTCCCTCAACTGGACTCCAACTGGACTCCAATTGTCCCCCAACTGTTCCACAACTAGCCTCCAACTGTACCCCAACTGTCCCCCAACTGGCCTCCAATTGTCCCCCAACTGGCCTCCAACTGGCCTCCAACTGGCCTCCAACTGTCCCTCAACTGGCCTCCAACTGGCCCCCAACTGGCCCCTAACTAGCCTCTAACTGTCCCCCAACTGGCCTCCAACTGGCCCAAAACTGTCCTCCAATTGTCCCCAACTGTCCTCCAACTGGACTACAGTTGTCCCCCAACTGTTTCACAACAGGCCTCCAATTGTCGCCTAACTGGCCTCCAACTGTACCCCAACTGTCCCCCAACTGGCCTCCAATTGTCCCCTAACTGGCCTCTAACTGTCCCCCAACTGTCTCCCAACTGGCCGCCAATTGCCCCCCAACTGTCCTCCAACTAGACTCCAATTGTCCCCCAACTGGCCTCCAATTGTCCCCCAACTGGCCTCTAATTGAAACCCAACTGTCCCCCAACTGGCCTCCAATTGTACCCCAACTAGACTCCAATTGTCCCCCAACTGGCCTCCAATTGTCCCCTAACTGGCCTCCAACTGTACCCCAACTGTCCCCCAACTGGCCTCCAATTGTCCCCTAACTGGCCTCTACCTGTCCCCCAACTGTCTCCCAACTGGCCTCTAACTGTCCCCCAACTGGCCTCCAATTGTCCCCCAACTGTCCTCCAACTGGACTCCAATGGTCCCCCAACTGGACTCCAATTGTCCCCCAACTGTTCCACAACTGGCCTCCAATTGTCCCCTAACTGGCTTCCAACTGTCCCCCAACTGGCCTCCAATTGTCCCCCAACTGGCCTCTAACTGTACCCCAACTGTCTCCCAACTGGCCTCCAACTGTCCCCCAACTCCCCAACTGTCCCCCAACTGGCCTCCAATTGTCCCCAACTGGCCTCTAACTGTACCCCAACTGTCCCCCAACTGGCCTCCAACTGTCCCCCAACTGGCCTCCAACTGTCCCCCAACTGGCCTCCAATTGTCCCCCAACTTTCCTCTAACTGGACTCCAATTGTCCCCCAACTGTTCCACAACTGGCCTCCAATTGTCCCCTAACTGGCCTCCAACTGTACCACAACTGTCCCCCGACTGGACTCCAATTGTCCCCCAACTGTCACCCAACTAGCCTCCAACTGTTCCACAACTTGCCTCCAATTGTCCCCCAACTGTCCCCCAATTGTCCTCCAACTGTTCCACAACTGGCCTCTAATTGTCCCCCAACTGGCCCCCAACTAGCCCCCAACTGGCCTCCAATTGTCCCCCAACTGGCCTCCAACTGTCCCCCAATTGTCTTCCAACTGTTCCACAACTAGCCTCCAATTGTCCCCCAACTTTCCACCAACTGGCCTCCAACTGGCCCACAATTGGCCCACAACTGTCCTCCAACTGTCCTACTGTTCCACAACTAGCCTCCAATTGTCCCCCAACTGTCCTACAACTGGCCTCCAACTGTCCCCCAACTGTCCTACAACTGACCTCCAATTGTCTCCCAACTGTCTTTCAACTGACCTCCAACTGTCCCACAACTGACCTCCAACTGTCCCACAACTGACCTCCAATTGCCTCCCAACTGTCCTTCAACTGACCTCCAACTGTCCCACAACTGGCCTCCAATTGTCTCCCAACTGTCCTTCAACTGTCCTCCAACTGTCCCACAACTGGCCTCCAATTGTCTCCCAACTGTCCTTCAACTGTCCTCCAACTGTCCCATAACTGGCCTCAAATTGTCCCACAACTGGCCTCCAATTGTCTCCCAACTGTCCTTCAACTGTCCTCCAAATGTCCCATAACTGGCCTACAATTGTCACCCAACTGGCCTCCAACTGTCCCACAACTGGCCTCCAATTGTCTCCTAACTGTCCTTCAACTGGCCTCCAACTGTCCCACAACTGGCCTCCAATTGTCTCCAAACTGTCCTTCAACTGTCCTCCAACTGTCCCATAACTGGCCTACAATTGTCACCCAACTGTCCTCCAACTGTCCCACAACTGGCCTCCAACTGTCCCACAACTGGCCTCCAATTGTCTCCCAACTGTCCTTCAACTGTCCTCCAACTGTCCCATAACTGGCCTACAATTGTCACCCAACTGGCCTCCAACTGTCCCACAACTGACCTCCAACTGTCCCACAACTGGCCTCCAATTGTCTCCCAACTGTCCTTCAACTGGCCTCCAACTGTCCCACAACTGGCCTCCAATTGTCTCCCAACTGTCCTTCAACTGACCTCCAACTGTCCCACAACTGGCCTCCAATTGTCTCCCAACTGTCCTTCAACTGGCCTCCAACTGTCCCACAACTGGCCTCCAATTGTCTCCCAACTGTCCTTCAACTGACCTCCAACTGTCCCACAACTGGCCTCCAATTGTCTCCCAACTGTCCTTCAACTGGCCTCCAACTGTCCCACAACTGGCCTCCAATTGTCTCCCAACTGTCTTTCAACTGACCTCCAACTGTCCCACAACTGACCTCCAACTGTCCCACAACTGACCTCCAACTATCCCACAACTGACCTCCAACTGTCCCACAACTGACCTCCAATTGCCTCCCAACTGTCCTTCAACTGACCTCCAACTGTCCCACAACTGGCCTCCAATTGTCTCCCAACTGTCCTTCAACTGTCCTCCAACTGTCCCACAACTGGCCTCCAATTGTCTCCCAACTGTCCTTCAACTGTCCTCCAACTGTCCCATAACTGGCCTCCAATTGTCCCACAAATGGCCTCCAATTGTCTCCCAACTGTCCATCAACTGTCCTCCAAATGTCTCATAACTGGCCTACAATTGTCACCCAACTGGCCTCTAACTGTCCCACAACTGGCCTCCAATTGTCCCACAACTGGCCTCCAATTGTCTCCCAACTGTCCTTCAACTGTCCTCCAACTGTCCCATAACTGGCCTACAATTGTCACCCAACTGGCCTCCAACTGTCCCACAACTGGCCTCCAACTGTCCCACAACTGGCCTCCAATTGTCTTCCAACTGTCCTTCAACTGGCCTCCAACTGTCCCACAACTGGCCTCCAATTGTCTCCCAACTGTCCTTCAACTGACCTCCAACTGTCTCACAACTGGCCTCCAATTGTCTCCCAACTAAACTTCAACTGGCCTCCAACTGTCCCACAACTGGCCTCCAATTGTCTCCCAACTGTCCTTCAACTGTCCTCCAACTGTCCCATAACTGGCCTACAATTGTCACCCAACTGGCCTCCAACTGTCCAACAACTGGCCTCCAACTGTCCAACAACTGGCCTCCAATTGTCTCCCAACTGTCCTTCAACTGGCCTCCAACTATCCCACAACTGGCCTTCAATTGTCTCCCAACTGTCCTTCAACTGACCTCCGACTGTCTCACAACTGGCCTCCAATTGTCTCCCAACTGACCTTCAACTGGCCTCCAACTGTCCCGCAACTGGCCTCCAATTGTCTCCCAACTGACCTTCAACTGGCCTCCAACTGTCCCATAACTGGCCTCCAATTGTCTCCCAACTGTCCTTCAACTGACCTCCAACTGTCCCACAACTGTCCTCCAATTGTCTCCCAACTGTCCTTCAACTGGCCTCCAATTGTCTCCCAACTGTCCTTCAACTGGCCTCCAACTGTCCCACAACTGGCCTCCAATTGTCTCCCAACTGTCCTTCAACTGACCTCCAACTGTCCCACAACTGGCCTCCAATTGTCTCCCAACTGTCCTTCAACTGGCCTCCAACTGTCCCACAACTGGCCTCCAATTGTCTCCCAACTGTCCTTCAACTGGCCTCCAACTGTCCCACAACTGGCCTCCAATTGTCTCCCAACTGTCCTTCAACTGGCCTCCAACTGTCCCACAACTGGCCTCCAATTGTCTCCCAACTGTCCTTCAACTGACCTCCAACTGTCCCACAACTGGCCTCCAATTGTCTCCCAACTGTCCTTCAACTGACCTCCAACTGTCCCACAACTGGCCTCCAATTGTCTCCCAACTGTCCTTCAACTGGCCTCCAACTGTCCCACAACTGGCCTCCAATTGTCTCCCAACTGTCCTTCAACTGACAACTGGCCTCCAACTGTCCCACAACTGGCCTCCAATTGTCTCCCAACTGTCCTTCAACTGGCCTCCAACTGTCCCACAACTGGCTTCCAATTGTCTCCCAACTGTCCTTCAACTGGCCTCCAACTGTCCCACAACTGACCTCCAATTGTCTCCCAACTGTCCTTCAACTGACCTCCAATTGTCCCACAACTAGCCTCCAACTGTCCCCAGACTGTCCTCCAATTGTCTCCCAACTGTCCTTCAACTAACCTCCAATTGCCCCACAACTGGCCTCCAACTGTCCCACAACTGGCTTCCAATTGTCTCCCAACTGTCCTTCAACTAGCCTCCAACTGTCCCCAGACTGTCCTCCAATTGTCCCACAACTGTCCTCCAATTGTCCCACAACTGGCCTCCAATTGTCTCCGAACTGTCCTTCAACTATCCTCAAACTGTTCCAACACTGTCCTCCAATTGTCTCTCAACTGTCCTCCAATATTCCTCCAACTGTTCCACAACTGGCCTCAAATTGTCTCCGAACTGTCCTTCAACTATCCTCAAACTGTTCCAACACTGTCCTCCAATTGTCTCCCAACTGTCCTTCAACTGACCTCTAACTGTCCCATAACTGACCTCCAATTGCCTGCCAACTGTCCTTCAACTGACCTCCAACTGTCCCATAACTGGCCTCCAATTGTCCCACAACTGTCCTCCAATTGTTCCACAACTGGCCTCCAATTGTCTCCCAACTGTCCTTCAACTGACCTCCAACTGTCCCACAACTGGCCTCCAATTGTCTCCCAACTGTCCTTCAACTGACCTCCAACTGTCCCACAACTGGCCTCCAATTGTCTCCCAACTGTCCTTCAACTGACCTCCAACTGTCCCACAACTCGCCTCCAATTGTCTCCCAACTGTCCTTCAACTGACCTCCAATTGTCCCACAACTGGCCTCGAATTTTCTCACAACTGGCCTCCAATTGTCTCCCAACTGTCCTTCAACTGACCTCCAACTGTCCCACAACTGGCCTTTAATTGTCTCCCAACTGTCCTTCAACTGGCCTCCAATTGTCGCACAACTGACCTCCAACTGTCTCCCAACTGTCCTTCAACTGGCCTCCAACTGTCCCACAACTGGCCTCCAATTGTCTCCCAACTGTCCAACTGACCTCCAACTGTCTCACAACTGGACTCCAATTGTCTCCCAACTGTCCCACAACTGGCCTCCAATTGTCTCCCAACTGTCCTTCAACTGGCCTCCAACTGTCCCACAACTGGCCTCCAATTGTCTCCCAACTGTCCTTCAACTGGCCTCCAACTGTCCCACAACTGGCCTCCAATTGTCTCCCAACTGTCCTTCAACTGACCTCCAACTGTCCCACAACTGGCCTCCAATTGTCTCCCAACTGTCCTTCAACTGGCCTCCAACTGTCCCACAACTGGCCTCCAATTGTCTCCCAACTGTCCTTCAACTGGCCTCCAACTGTCCCACAACTGGCCTCCAATTGTCTCCCAACTGTCCTTCAACTGGCCTCCAACTGTCCCACAACTGGCCTCCAATTGTCTCCCAACTGTCCTTCAACTGACCTCCAACTGTCCCACAACTGGCCTCCAATTGTCTCCCAACTGTCCTTCAACTGACCTCCAACTGTCCCACAACTGGCCTCCAATTGTCTCCCAACTGTCCTTCAACTGACCTCCAACTGTCCCACAACTCGCCTCCAATTGTCTCCCAACTGTCCTTCAACTGACCTCCAATTGTCCCACAACTGGCCTCGAATTTTCTCACAACTGGCCTCCAATTGTCTCCCAACTGTCCTTCAACTGACCTCCAACTGTCCCACAACTGGCCTTTAATTGTCTCCCAACTGTCCTTCAACTGGCCTCCAATTGTCGCACAACTGACCTCCAACTGTCTCCCAACTGTCCTTCAACTGGCCTCCAACTGTCCCACAACTGGCCTCCAATTGTCTCCCAACTGTCCAACTGACCTCCAACTGTCTCACAACTGGACTCCAATTGTCTCCCAACTGTCCCACAACTGGCCTCCAATTGTCTCCCAACTGTCCTTCAACTGGCCTCCAACTGTCCCACAACTGGCCTCCAATTGTCTCCCAACTGTCCTTCAACTGGCCTCCAACTGTCCCACAACTGGCCTCCAATTGTCTCCCAACTGTCCTTCAACTGACCTCCAACTGTCCCACAACTGGCCTCCAATTGTCTCCCAACTGTCCTTCAACTGGCCTCCAACTGTCCCACAACTGGCCTCCAATTGTCTCCCAACTGTCTTTCAACTGACCTCCTACTGTCCTACAACTGGCCTCCAACTGTCCCACAACTGACCTCCAATTGCCTCCCAACTGTCCTTCAACTGACCTCCAACTGTCCCAAAACTGACCTCCAACTGTCCCACAACTGACCTCCAATTGCCTCCCAACTGTCCTTCAACTGACCTCCAACTGTCCCACAACTGGCCTCCAATTGTCTCCCAACTGTCCTTCAACTGTCCTCTAACTGTCCCACAACTGGCCTCCAATTGTCTCCCAACTGGCCTTCAACTGACCTCCAATTGTCCCACAATTAGCCTCCAACTGTCCCAAGACTGTCCTCCAATTGTCCCACAACTGGCCTCCAATTGTCTCCCAACTGTCCTTCAACTGACCTCCAATTGTCCCACAACTGGCCTCCAACTGTCCCACAACTGGCCTCCAATTGTCTCCCAACTGTCCTTCAACTAGCCTCCAACTGTCCCCAGACTGTCCTCCAATTGTCGCACAACTGGCCTCCAATTGTCTCCGAACTGTCCTTCAACTGACCTCCAACTGTCCCATAACTGGCCTCCAATTGTCCCACAACTGTCCTCCAATTGTCCTCCAACTGTTCCACAACTGTCCTCCAACTGTCCTTCAACTGACCTCCAACTGTCCCATAACTGGCCTCCAATTGTCTCCCAACTGTCCTCCAACTGTCCCATAACTGGCCTCCAATTGTCTTCCAACTGTCCTTCAACTATCCTCAAACTGTTCCAACACTGTCCTCCAATTGCCTCCCAACTGTCCTTCAACTGACCTCCAACTGTCCCATAACTGGCCTCCAATTGTCCCACAACTGTCCTCCAATTGTCCTCCAACTGTTCCACAACTGTCCTCCAACTGTCCTTCAACTGACCTCCAACTGTCCCATAACTGGCCTCCAATTGTCTCCCAACTGTCCTCCAACTGTCCCCCAACTGTCCTCCAATTGTCTCCGAACTGTCTCCCAACTGTCCTCCAACAGTTCCACAACTGTCCTCCAATTGTCCCCCACCTGTAGCAGCCTTAAGAGACCATTGTTTGTTCTGAGGACTGGCTCAGAGCTGCATGGAGGTTTTATCCAGTAATTTGACGGTTAATCAAACAGTAATTTTTTTTAACACCTGGATCTGATCGGACCGGTCTGTGTTTCTCTTCTGACTGTTCAGTGGAACCGGGTAAGACCATTTGGTTCTGGAGGATCCGACTTTCAACTTCCACCTCAGAGGTCGGGGTCATAAACTGAGTTATCAAAGCAGCCATAAAGAATCCCGAGGTCTCTGGTAAACATCTGTGTGTGTGTGTGTGTGGTCACGTACAGCAGATCAGATTATCGGCTCTGCAGGAAGCTGAATGATATTTTGCAGACTGACGTGTCCCCTCTGACACACCTGAACGACTCTGTGTGTGTGTTTGTGTGTGTGTGTGTGTGTGTGTGGTTGCCATGGCAGCATGTCCTCAGGTGGACTTCATGTGAAGCTCGTGCTGATCTGAAAGTTTTTTGTAAACTTTGACCCCCAAAGTTCCCTCCTAAACTCGACCTCTGAGGCCTGTTTATGTTTTATTAGATATGAAGATTTTATTTTAGTTAATATCTTACCTGTTGCAGATAGCTCTGTGAACAACTTCAAAACAAGCGATTGTTACACAGAGCAGAAGCAGAAAGGCCAGAAGTTTACCTCACTGCCCTGAATGTTAAAGCTGCTGTGTGTAAGTTTCTGTTGTGCTCCGGACTTAGAAACATTTCCAGCGTGTAAAAGCATTCTGCTCCCTCCCCCTCAGAGCCATGTATGGCTCTGAGGAGGAGCCACAGTCCGTGCTCTGCTGAACTTGAGTTCTGCAGCTCCGCCTCCTGCTGCATGTCCGCTTGGAGCCGCTTCAATATTCTGTGTTTATATGTTAATAAAACGTTCTAAAAAATAAAATAAAACCATGAAGCACTGGTCCAACAACCCAAAAACACCCTGAAATCAGCAGAGCTTCATGCAACCACGTTGGACATGATTTAATTCGCTCGTGAGTCGTGACAAACCCATTTCCTCATTCCTGTGAGTGAAGGATGAAGCGATCACTTGACTTTTGGCAAAAAAAACAAAAGAAAAGTCCAGCTCTGGGATGAAGAAGGGATATTTAATACATTTGTGTCACATACAAAACAGTCCTGCATCGCTTTGCAATCCTTTGAATGAGAACGAGCGCGGCGCTGAGGCTGGGACAGGCGGGGGCGTGGGTTGGGGCGTGACAAACAACTCTGTTTTTATTGGCTGGTCAGTGTCCGGGTCACTCTGTGTTTTTAGTGTTTTTATAAATGCTGATAGAGAAGCAAGGGGACTATAGTTTTTTTCAGAGATTACTTTGTCTAACATCAGTCTGTCAGTAGATAGTGACAGAGTGAAGAAATATGTTAAAAACATATTGTTAGAAAAGTTACAGACTGCATTACAAAGTTACATAGTGCAGCTTTAAACAATAAAAAAATAACACTCTCGTTTACTTTTAGTTTTTTATTTAGGAGTCATGGAGAGCTGCTGCTGGGCGGTGAGGACTATTACCTGAAAGAAACGGACCCCAGAAGTGCAACAAGGCCAGATTCAACTACATTTCAAAAACATGCATGTTAGTGTGCTTCAAAACATGCATGTTAGTGTGCTTCAAAACATGCATGTTAGTGTGCTTCAGGTCCAAAACATGCATGTTAGTGTGCTTCAAAACATGCATGTTAGTGTGCTTCAGGTCCAAAACATGCATGTTAGTGTGCTTCAAAACATGCATGTTAGTGTGCTTCAGGTCCAAAACATGCATGTTAGTGTGCTTCAAAACATGCATGTTAGTGTGCTTCAGGTCCAAAACATGCATGTTAGTGTGCTTCAAAACATGCATGTTAGTGTGCTTCAGGTCCAAAACATGCATGTTAGTGTGCTTCAAAACATGCATGTTAGTGTGCTTCAAAACATGCATGTTAGTGTGCTTCAAAACATGCATGTTAGTGTGCTTCAGGTCCAAAACATGCATGTTAGTGTGCTTCAGGTCTAGGCCTCCATTGCAAAAGATCTGTGACTTCAGTCTGGTTAAACATTGGCTACATTCACACTGCAGGTCTTAATGCTCAATTCCGATTTTTTTTAAAAATCCAATCATTTGGTGTGAACGTTCACACCATTTTTAATGCGACCTGCATCAGACTCCAGTGTGAACGATCTACATTGCAGAAGCGACCCGCATGCGCAGAAGAAAACGTGTCTCAGAACGTGACGTGACACGCAGCACCCTGTGTTTGCAGAAGTAAACATGGACGCAACAGTTTTCAGTGTGTGTTCGGTAATTTTGAAGTTGTTGTCCAATCGGGGAAAGCTAAACATCCAAATGATTAACGGCTAAAGAAAACTGAGAAGCTCCGTCGACGCTGTCTGCCATGTTTGTTTATTTCACTGCTTCCCGCCCAGTCCGGCGCAGAACTGTGACGTCGGTCTCACGTCGGTGATGCAAAAGTCAGATGTAAGTCACATGAGCGTTCACACTGCAGTCGCTTTGAAAACATCAGATATATATCCGATTTAAAACCACATACTGAAACGGCCTGGGTCGGATTTGAAAACATCGGATTTGCCTGCAGTGTGAACGTAGCCAAAGGTTAATAAATAAATACCATTTTATTTATAGAGCACTAAAAAAGCGACAAGGCCAAAATAATAACAATATTTCTAATAAAAACACTCCAAACCATGAACTTTGACCTCAGGTGTCAAACTAATTTACAAGTCAAAAAGAGACACAATTAAAAATCTGATATGGATTCAACCCTATTATCAATATTTTATTAATAATAATAATTATTATTAATTATGATTTACAGATTTTCATGTCAAAACATTTTCACAGAAATATAAAATTATCTTTTTTGCCAAGTATTTTATCCATCCATCCATCCATCCATCCATCCATCCATCCATCATCTTCCAGTCCGAGTCGTGGAGCCTCTCCGGACATTAGAGTGAAACTCCTCTGTGTGATTTTAATTATTAGTTTCATCACAAAGAAACATTAATCACACCGATGAACACCGAGATGACTACCCCACTGTGTGGACAGGAAGTGGGAGGGGCTTAATGCGTCAGATCTCAACCTCAAACTTTGATCTACTCAGATTAAAAATGTTCCAAACTTTTATTTCTCAGCTTCCAAGTTGAAAAGTCACTGCTGTTCTGTTTTAGATCAACGTGACTCTTCGTCTCAGTACGTAGCTGCAGAGGTTGCAGAAGGAAGCTGTGACCACAGGGTCCTAGTGCCTGACCCGTTCGTTCAATAGCTGCCACACAAAGGAATTAAAGTTTTGGAGACAATAAAATGAGATCATGAGACGGACATTTCTTGGCTCTGTTCTCAACTCGACAGGAAGTCACGTGACACAAACACAAGAATATAAAATAAACAACAACAAAGTGTTAAAACATCAAAGGGTAAATAAAGACCTTTGAAGAGCGGAGCGATGTTCCACACGTTGATGCTGCCGGCCTTCATGAACTGACCCAGAGCGATCTCCAGGAAGAAGAGGGGGATTCCTCCGATGAAGACGATGAGCAGGTACGGGATCAGGAAGACACCTGCGGGAGACACAAAGACGGAGACGGTGGACAATGTGGACACCCTGGACAGGAAGGACCAGCTGAGGACAGCAGCTGTCCTGCGTTGTCCACTGGAGGACGAGCCATCGTCCATCAGTTGATTCTCAAAAAACAAAAGGAACGTTTGAACGTACTGAAGGCAGTAAAGCAGCTAAACGCATGCCAAAGCTAGATAAAAACATGAGCTAATGTTAGCGGCACTAAAAGGTAAACACTGTCCTCGTCACACGAACATGAAATGTGTTGAGCACACAAATAGTTCAGCTTATAGCTAAATGAAGCCTGCAGCAAGTAACTAAAAGACAAAGGTGGCTGAACAGTAGCTAAAAGCTAAATACAGACAACCTTAGCCCCGGTTCTTATTTTTAGCTCCTCTAACTCAGACCTGTGTGTGTTTTCCTTCATGACATGAATGTCTCACAGCTAACTATAACACATACACACACACACACCTACACACACACACGCACTCACACACACACCCACGCACACACACACACACACCTACACACACACACATACACGCACACACACACCCACGCA
>JBBPBX010020681.1:0-13460 GCA_038048925.1 Garcialebias charrua | reverse complement strand
TGATCCAGAACACCACCCGGATCAGAACCTGCTCTGATCCAGAACACCACCCGGATCAGAACCTGCTCTGATCCAGAACACCACCCGGATCAGAACCTGCTCTGATCCAGAACACCACCTGGATCAGAACCGGGAGCCCAGACCTGGGTCTTCATATTGTCAGGCAGAACCGCCCCCCACCCCTGGTCTCCCAGGTCCAGACTGGTTGGTACTGACGGTGTTTCCACGGTGCCCACATGTTGAAACCAAAGGAAAAATGGATCAGGAGGAACTTCCTGGAGGAAGTTGTTTTTAGAAGCTGCTGACGCTTCGAGACTCTGACGTTGAAACAAGAAGAAGAAGAAGAAATAAAATCAAAGACCAGGAAACAAACCGGGTTCTGAAACAACAACGTGGAGTGAAGCCAACATGGCCGACACGTGCTGAAACTGTTAGCCGCTAAGCTGCAGCTAGTCAGCTAATCTGGCTAATCCGGGTAAATCAGTGGGTTAAATACTGACTGATGAAGAGAGCACAAACTTCATCATCATCATCATCATCATCATCATCATCATCATCATCATCATCATCATCATCATCATCATCATCATCATCATCATCATCATCATCATCATCATCACGTTCCTGCTGGATAAACATCAGCAACCTTCAGCTAAAGCTTTCTACTTTAGCATCACACCACTTGAGTAAGCTAAAATGCTACATTAACTGGCAGTAAACAGTAAACAACACCACAAACAACTTACAACAAGTAAACAACATACGATCAGTGAATGTTTAAATCGTTCAAAGATAAACGTTGAGACAGAGCAAACTTTCCAAACTGACTCAACATCTAGAGCCATTTTGTTACTGAAACAGCACATCAGGGTTCAGCACTTGTTCACTGTAGCCGTTTTCACATTGACCGGCCCTCAATGGCCCGGGCCGCCCCGCCCCGCCTTCTAACCCGGGTTCGGCGTGTTCGCATTTTCCTTTTTTTCCCTCGTTTTGAAACCATCTCCACCGTGGTTCTGATCGGGCCGGACTCCCCGGCCCAGTTTGACGTAATTTCAATCACCTTTATTTAACCAGGTAGAGCCCGTTGAGACCGAGATCTCTTTTACAAGGGTGACCTGGCCATTTACTGCTCACATTTGATTTGTTGTTTGCAGCAGGGGCTGGACTCGTTCTAACAACAACCTCAGCGCTAGGTGCTGAATTTCATTAAAATTTAACTACAGAAACCCCTAAAAAAATTGTTAGCTGAATTAGTTTTTCTGAGTTAAAATTTTGTTAATAACTGATCACAAATCAGCTTATGTATCAGCTTATGTTAGAACGTAAATAACACGAAGCGCGCACCCATTTCCGCCTTTCAGCGCGACCTGAATGTCATTAAAATATAACTAATATTGTCTAACTCTTGCGCGCAGCCAGTGTTTTAAAATATAACTGATAATCTCTAACTCCTTTGCGAAGCTAGAATGTTAAGAGGGGTGATTGCTTTTTAGGCAAAGTGGACTCTAAAATACCAATCCACCGCCGTGGCTCAAAGGGATCGGCGCTCGGCTTTAAGCTCTACATTTTATCAGAGTCAGAGTCAGAGTCAGAGAGTCTTTATTGTCATTTGCACCGCATGTGGTACATGTGATGAAAATGAGATTATGTACACGGGGTCCCAGTTACATCCAACAACAAATGCAAGAGAAAAACAGTAATAACATCTAGAATTAACTAAGAAAAACATCAACTAGTAATACACTAAGCCTAATATAGTGGAAATAAACAGCAGCACGAACATGAGTTTGTATGAGCAGATGGTCACAGATGAACACAGATGAACACAGCAACAAGAAAACAGATCAGCATCAGCATGATGTGATATTTTGCAGTGTTTATTCTTATTATTTATTTATTCATGAGTCTAACAGCCTCAGGGTAGAAGCTGTTCCTCAGTCTAGTGGTTCTACATTTGATGCTCCTCAACCTCCGTCCTGAGGGGAGTGGGGCAAAGAGTGAGTGTGCTGGGTGAGTGAGGTCTTTCATGATGCAGGTGGCTCTTTTCCTGCATCTGGAGGTGTAAATGTCTGTGATGGTGGGGAGACTGACTCCAACATCTTCTGTGCAGCCTTCACCACTCTCTGTAGAGCTTTTCTTTCTGCAGCTGTGCAGCCTCCATGCCACACGTTGATGCTGGAGCATCATCATTGATCATGGTCATTGATCATTGATCATTGATCATGGTCATTGGTCATTGGTCATTATCTTGACCAGGGGAAGCGGGTTCGCGTCCCACCTGGTACAAGTAATTTTACGTTTGTCCTTTATTGGAGTAAATAAAAAGGAGTTGTGTTAACCAAACAAACTCCTTTTTATTTACTCCAATAAAAGACAAACGTAAAATTACTTGTACCAGGTGGGACGCGAACCTGCTTCCCCTGGTCAAGATAAAATGTAGAGCTTAAAGCTTCAGTATGTAGCTTTTTTTATAAACATATTTCTTTACTCTGTCACTACCTCCTGACAGACTGATGTTAGCCAGGTAATCTCTGAAAAAAAAAAAAATATTGTCCCCTTGCTTCTCCAGGTGGTAAATAAGCATTTCTAAAAAGAAAAGGTGACACGCCATTTTCCAGCCAATAAAAACAGAGTTTTTAATCAGCCAATAAAGAGCTGCGTTCCAGTTGTCCTCAACAGAGCTTCTCACGCCCCAACCCACGCCCCCACCTGTCCCAGCCCCAGCGCCGCGCACGTTCTCGTTCAAAGGATTGGAAAGCGATGCAGGACTGTTTTGTATGTCACACAAATGTATTAAATTCCCCTTCTTAATCCCTGATCAGGACTTTTTTTTTCTTCCAAAAGTCAAATAATCGCTTCATCCACCGCTCTGTACCGCTTCCTCTGCCGACTGCGATGAATGAGGAAGTGAAATTGTCACGAGTGAATAAAAGTAGGGTTCAACGTGGCTGCCAGAGGCTCTGAAGATTTCCTGGTGTTCTGGACTAGCGCCCCATGGTTTTATTTTTTAGAAGGTTTTAGTAACATATAAACACAGAATATCGCAGCGTCTCCAAGAGACTGCAGCTGGGGGCGGAGCAGATCTCAAGTTCAGCGGAGAACGGACTGTAGCTCCTCCCTCAGAGCTCTGAGGGGGAGGGAGCAGAATGCTTTTCCTTGTTGAACATTTTTCTAAGTGTTTTGGTCATACAGAAATCGCAGATAGTACCTTTAAAGCCGAGCGCCGATCCCTTTGAGCCACGGCGGCGGATTGGTGTTTTAGACTCCACTTTGCCTAAAAAGCAATCACCGCTCTTAACATTCTAGCTTCGCAAAGGAGTTAGAGATTATCAGTTATATTTTAAAACCCTGGCTGCGCGCAAGAGTTAGACAATATTAGTTATATTTTAATGACATTCAGGTCGCGCTGAAAGGTGAAAATGGTTGCGCGCTTCGTGTTATTTACGTTCTAACATAAGCTGATTTGTAATCAGTTATTAACAAAAATTTAACTCAGAAAAACTAATATATATATTCAGCTAACAAATATTTTTTAGTGGCGTGTCCTCTCTTAAAACACTGAGCGTGCACACAAGAACACTCCACCCACGTCAAGTGAACACCCCACCCACTTCAAGAGAACACCCCACCCACTTCAAGGCTGCTCTCCGGACAGTGCGTAATGAACGGGGGCGGGCCAGGGCTGGCTCTGGGCCAACCAGGGACAAGCCGGATTGGGGAGGGCCGGTCAATGCGAAAACGGCTTGTGAAGCGCTTTGGGGCCCCTCAAAAGGGGCTGGAAAGCGCTATATAAGTAAGCTCCATTTACCATTTAACATTTGTTCAATGCTCTGCCCCCCATTTTAGGAAAAATAAAGCCCCGCCCCTTTTTGAGAGACAAAGCTGCCACTTTGACGGGGAGTTAAAGCAGGTCAGAGGTCAGAGGTCAGGATGGTTCTGTCAGTCAGTCAGATGTTGTCAGTGTGATCCAGATCAAATGAATGAACGTTCATAAATACAAGCTAAAGTTCAGCAAATGGGAGGAACAGCAAGGGCCCCCCAGGAGGAACAGCAAGGGCCCCCCAGGGACCACATGCTCTCATCAGTCGTCTTTATTTGACCTCTTTATTTGACCTCTTTATTTGACCTTTTTCACTGGTTACAGTAAATAATAGACAAGACACCAATAGGATTCATAAAGTTGTCATCTGCAGTTTGTTGGTACCCAAAAGTGGGCGGAGCCACTTGGAAGTACCGAGTCCAGTGACGTTAGCTGACGTTTGATTGGTGGGTCATCTGTGGCGTGATATGTACAGTATTTAAAAAAGCAAGACAGCTGGAATTATAGATAGCTGTAGAATCAAACAGCTGGAGTTTCAAACAGCTGGCGTTTCAAACAGCTGAAGTTTCAGACAGCTGGAGTTTCAAAGAGCTGAAGTTTCAGACAGCTGGAGTTTCAAACAGCTGAAGTTTCAGAAAGCTGACGTTTCAGACAGATGGAAATTAAAACAGCTGGAGTTTCAGACAGCTGGAATTATAGATAGCTGTAGATTCAAACAGCTGTAGATTCAAACAGCTGAAGTTTCAAACAGCTGGAGTTTCAGACAGCTGGAATTTAAAACAGCTGGAGTTTCAGAAAGCTGACGTTTCAGAAAGCTGACGTTTCAGACAGCTGGAGTTTCAAACAGATGGAATTTAAAACAGCTGGAGTTTCAAACAGCTGCAGTTTCAGACAGATGGAGTTTCTGACAGATGGAATTTAAAACAGCTGGAGTTTCAGACAGCTGACGTTTCAGAAAGCTGGAGTTTCAAACAGCTGAAGTTTCAGACAGCTGGAGTTTCAAACAGCTGAAGTTTCAGACAGATGGAGTTTCTGACAGATGGAATTTAAAACAGCTGGAGTTTCAAACAGCTGAAGTTTCAGACAGATGGAGTTTCTGACAGATGGAATTTAAAACAGCTGGAGTTTCAGAAAGCTGACGTTTCAGAAAGCTGGAGTTTCAAACAGCTGAAGTTTCAGATGGATGGAAATTATAACAGCTGGAGTTTCAAACAGCTGAAGTTTCAGACAGATGGAGTTTCTGACAGATGGAATTTAAAACAGCTGGAGTTTCAGAAAGCTGACGTTTCAGAAAGCTGACGTTTCAGACAGCTGGAGTTTCAAACAGATGGAATTTAAAACAGCTGGAGTTTAAAACAGCTGAAGTTTCAGACAGATGGAGTTTCTGACAGATGGAATTTAAAACAGCTGGAGTTTCAGACAGCTGACGTTTCAGAAAGCTGGAGTTTCAAACAGCTGAAGTTTCAGACGGATGGAATTTATAACAGCTGGAGTTTCAGACAGCTGACGTTTCAGACAGATGGAATTAAAAACAGCTGGAGTTTCAAACAGCTGAAGTTTCAGACAGATGGAATTTAAAACAGCTGGAGTTTCAGACAGCTGGAGTTTCAGACAGCTGCGTTTCAGACAGCTGAAGTTTCAGACAGCTGGAGTTTCAGACAGATGGAATTTAAAACATCTGGAGTTTCAGACAGATGGAATTAAAAACATTTGGAGTTTCAGACAGATGGAATTTAAAACAGCTGGAGTTTCAAACAGCTGAAGTTTCAAACAGCTGGAGTTTCAGACAGATGGAGTTTCAGACAGATGGAATATAAAACAGCTGGAGTTTCAGACAGCTGGAGTTTCAGACAGACAGGATTAAAAACAGCTGGAGATTCAGACAGCTGGAGTTTCAGACAGATGGAGTTTCAGACAGATGGAGTTTCAGACAGATGGAATTTAAAACAGCTGGAGTTTCAAACAGCTGAAGTTTCAAACAGCTGGAGTTTCAGACAGATGGAGTTTCAGACAGATGGAATATAAAACAGCTGGAGTTTCAGACAGCTGTAGTTTCAGACAGACAGGATTAAAAACAGCTGGAGTTTCAGACAGATGGAGTTTCAGACAGATGTAATTTAAAACAGCTGGAGTTTCAGACAGCTGGAGTTTCAGACAGACGGGATTAAAAACAGCTGGAGTTTCAGACAGATGGAGTTTCAGACAGATGGAATTTAAAACAGCTGGAGTTTCAGACAGATGGAGTTTCAGACAGATGGAATTTAAAACAGCTGGAGTTTCAGACAGCTGGAGTTTCAGACAGACAGGATTAAAAACAGCTGGAGTTTCAGACAGATGGAGTTTCAGACAGATGTAATTTAAAACAGCTGGAGTTTCAGACAGCTGGAGTTTCAGACAGACGGGATTAAAAACAGCTGGAGTTTCAGACAGATGGAGTTTCAGACAGATGGAATTTAAAACAGCTGGAGTTTCAGACAGCTGGAGTTTCAGACAGCTGGAATTTCAGACAGCTGAAGTTTCAGACAGCTGGAGTTTCAGACAGATGGAATTTAAAACATCTGGAGTTTCAGACAGATGGAATTAAAAACAGTTGGAGTTTCAGACAGATGGAATTTAAAACAGCTGGAGTTTCAAACAGCTGAAGTTTCAAACAGCTGGAGTTTCAGACAGATGGAGTTTCAGACAGATGGAATATAAAACAGCTGGAGTTTCAGACAGCTGGAGTTTCAGACAGACGGGATTAAAAACAGCTGGAGATTCAGACAGCTGGAGTTTCAGACAGATGGAGTTTCAGACAGATGGAGTTTCAGACAGATGGAATTTAAAACAGTTGGAGTTTCAAACAGCTGAAGTTTCAAACAGCTGGAGTTTCAGACAGATGGAGTTTCAGACAGATGGAATATAAAACAGCTGGAGTTTCAGACAGCTGTAGTTTCAGACAGACAGGATTAAAAACAGCTGGAGTTTCAGACAGATGGAGTTTCAGACAGATGTAATTTAAAACAGCTGGAGTTTCAGACAGCTGGAGTTTCAGACAGACGGGATTAAAAACAGCTGGAGTTTCAGACAGATGGAGTTTCAGACAGATGGAATTTAAAACAGATGGAGTTTCAGACAGATGGAGTTTCAGACAGATGGAATTTAAAACAGCTGGAGTTTCAGACAGCTGGAGTTTCAGACAGACAGGATTAAAAACAGCTGGAGTTTCAGACAGATGGAGTTTCAGACAGATGTAATTTAAAACAGCTGGAGTTTCAGACAGCTGGAGTTTCAGACAGACGGGATTAAAAACAGCTGGAGTTTCAGACAGATGGAGTTTCAGACAGATGGAATTTAAAACAGCTGGAGTTTCAGACAGCTGGAGTTTCAGACAGACGGGATTAAAAACAGCTGGAGTTTCAGACAGATGGAGTTTCTGACAGATGGAATTTAAAACAGCTGGAGTTTCAGACAGCTGGAGTTTCAGACAGACGGGATTAAAAACAGCTGGAGTTTCAGACAGATGGAGTTTCAGACAGATGGAATTTTAAACAGCTGGAGTTTCAGACAGCTGGAGTTTCAGACAGACGGGATTAAAAACAGATGGAGTTTCCGACAGATGGAATTTAAAACAGCTGGAGTTTCAAACAGCTGAAGTTTCAGAAAGCTGGAGTTTCAAACAGCTGAAGTTTCAGACAGATGGAATTTATAACAGCTGGAGTTTCAAACAGCTGAAGTTTCAGACAGATGGAATTTAAAACAGCTGGAGTTTCTGACAGCTGGAGTTTCAGACAGCTGGAGTTTCAGACAGCTGGAGTTTCAGACAGCTGAAGTTTCAGACAGCTGGAGTTTCAGACAGATGGAATTTAAAACATCTGGAGTTTCAGACAGATGGAATTAAAAACAGTTGGAGTTCCAGACAGATGGAATTTAAAACATCTGGAGTTTCAGACAGATGGAATTAAAAACAGTTGGAGTTTCAGACAGATGGAATTTAAAACAGCTGGAGTTTCAGACAGATGGAGTTTCAGACAGATGGAATTAAAAACAGCTGGAGTTTCAGACAGATGGAATTTAAAACAGCTGGAGTTTCAGACAGATGGAGTTTCCGAAAGATAGAATTAAAAACAGATGGAGTTTCTGACAGATGGAATATAAAACAGCTGGAGTTTCAGAAAGCTGACGTTTCAGAAAGCTGGAGTTTCAATCAGCTGAAGTTTCAGACGGATGGAATTTATAACAGCTGGAGTTTCAAACAGCTGAAGTTTCAGACAGATGGAATTTAAAACAGCTGGAGTTTCAGACAGCTGGAGTTTCAGACAGCTGGAGTTTCAGACAGTTGAAGTTTCAGACAGCTGGAGTTTCAGACAGATGGAATTTAAAACATCTGGAGTTTCAGACAGATGGAATTAAAAACAGTTGGAGTTTCAGACAGATGGAATTAAAAACAGCTGGAGTTTCAAACAGCTGAAGTTTCAAACAGCTGAAGTTTCAGACAGATGGAATTAAAAACAGCTGGAGTTTCAGACCGATGGAATTAAAAACAGCTGGAGTTTCAGACCGATGGAATTTAAAACAGCTGGAGTTTCAAACAGCTGAAGTTTCAAACAGCTGAAGTTTCAGACAGCTGGAGTTTCAGACAGATGGAGTTTCAGACAGATGGAGTTTCAGACAGATGGAATTTAAAACAGCTGGAGTTTCAGACAGCTGGAGTTTCAGACAGACAGGATTAAAAACAGCTGGAGTTTCAGACAGACGGGATTAAAAACAGCTGGAGTTTCAGACAGATGGAGTTTCAGACAGCTGGAGTTTCAGACAGACGGGATTAAAAACAGCTGGAGTTTCAGACAGATGGAATTAAAAACAGATGGAGTTTCAGACAGATGGAGTTTCAGACAGCTGGAGTTTCAGACAGCTGGAGTTTCCGACAGATGGAGTTTCCGACAGATAGAATTAAAAACAGCTGGAGTTTCAAACAGCTGAAGTTTCAGACAGATGGAGTTTCTGACAGATGGAATTTAAAACAGCTGGAGTTTCAGAAAGCTGACGTTTCAGACAGCTGGAATTTCAAACAGATGGAATTTTAAACAGCTGGAGTTTCAAATAGCTGAAGTTTCAGACAGATGGAGTTTCTGACAGATGGAATTTAAAACAGCTGGAGTTTCAGACAGCTGACGTTTCAGAAAGCTGGAGTTTCAAACAGTTGAAGTTTCAGACAGCTGGAATTTATAACAGCTGGAGTTTCAGACAGCTGGAGTTTAAGACAGATGGAGTTTCTGACAGTTGGAATTTAAAACAGCTGGAGTTTCAAACAGCTGGAGTTTAAGACAGCTGGAATTTATAACAGCTGGAGTTTCAGACAGCTGACGTTTCAGACAGATGGAATTTAAAACAGCTGGAGTTTCAGACAGCTGGAGTTTCAGACAGATGGAGTTTCTGACAGATGGAATTTTAAACAGCTGGAGTTTCAGACAGCTGACATTTCTGAAAGCTGGAGTTTCAAACAGCTGAAGTTTCAGACGGATGGAATTTAAAACAGCTGGAGTTTCAGACAGCTGACGTTTCAGACAGATGGAATTTAAAACAGCTGGAGTTTCAGACAGCTGGAGTTTCAGACAGATGGAATTTAAAACAGCTGGAGTTTCAGACAGCTGGAGTTTCAGACAGCTGAAGTTTCAGACAGCTGGAGTTTCAGACAGATGGAATTTAAAACATCTGGAGTTTCAGACAGCTGAAGTTTCAGACAGCTGGAGTTTCAGACAGATGGAATTTAAAACAGCTGGAGTTTCAGACAGCTGGAGATTCAGACAGCTGGAGTTTCAGACAGCTGAAGTTTCAGACAGCTGGAGTTTCAGACAGATGGAATTTAAAACATCTGGAGTTTCAGACAGCTGAAGTTTCAGACAGCTGGAGTTTTAGACAGATGGAATTAAAAACAGCTGTAGTTTCAGACAGATGGAATTTAAAACATCTGGAGTTTCAGACAGCTGAAGTTTCAGACAGCTGGAGTTTCAGACAGATGGAATTAAAAACAGCTGTAGTTTCAGACAGATGGAATTAAAAACAGCTGGAGTTTCAGACAGATGGAATTAAAAACAGCTGGAGTTTCAGACAGCTGGAGTTTCAGACAGACAGGATTAAAAACAACTGGAGTTTCAGACAGATGGAGTTTCCGACAGATGGAATTTAAAACAGCTGGAGTTTCAGACAGCTGGAGTTTCAGACAGATTGAGTTTCAGACAGATGGAATTTAAAACAGCTGGAATTTAAAACAGCTGGAGTTTCAGACAGCTGGAGTTTCAGACAGATGGAGTTTCAGACAGATGGAGTTTCAGACAGATGGAATTTAAAACATCTGGAGTTTCAGACATCTGAAGATTCAGACAGGTGGAGTTTCAGACAGATGGAATTAAAAACAGCTGGAGTTTCAGACAGATGGACTTAAAAACAGCTGGAGTTTCAGACAGATGGAATTAAAAACATCTGGAATTTCAGACAGATGGAATTTAAAACAGCTGGAGATTCAAACAGTTGGAGTTTCAAACAGCTGAAGTTTCAAACAGCTCGAGTTTCAGACAGCTGGAGTTTCAGACTGATGGAGTTTCAGACACATGGAATTTAAAACAGCTGGAGTTTCAGACAGATGGAATTTAAAACAGCTGGAGTTTCAGACAGCTGAAGTTTCAGACAGCTGGAGTTTAAAACAGCTGGAGTTTCAGACAGCTGGATTTATAGATAGCTGAAGTTTCGAATAGCTGCAGTTTCAGACAGATAGGATTTCAAACAGCTGGAGTTTCAGATATTTGACATTTCAGACAGCTGGAGTTTCAGCTGACATTTCAGACAGCTGAATTTATAAATAGCTGGAGTTTCAAACAGCTGAAGTTTCAAATAGCTGCAATTTTCAGAGAGCTGACATTTCAGACATCTAGAGTTTAAAACAGCTGAAGTTTCAGACAGCTGAAGTTTCAGACAGCTGAAGTTTCAGACAGCTGGGGTTTCAGTGGACACTCTGTGAATCACCTTAAATGACTTTTAGTTGTTTTTTAATTTGTACAGATAAAGAACTGAAGGTTTCTTTAGCTGCTGGTTTGGAAAACCAACCTACAGATGAAATATCTGAACCGCTCCCTGAAAGACTCAAACCTGCAACCATGTTTCTGTCTGCAGCCGAACATGACCACATGTTTCTGTCTGCAGCCGAACATGACCACATGTTTCTGTCTGCAGCCGAACATGACCACATGTTTCTGTCTGCAGCCGAACATGACCACATGTTTCTGTCTGCAGCCGAACCCACACACATGTTTCTGTCTGCAGCCGAACCCACCACATGTTTCTGTCTGCAGCCGAACATGACCACATGTTTCTGTCTGCAGCCGAACATGACCACATGTTTCTGTCTGCAGCCGAACATGACCACATGTTTCTGTCTGCAGCCGAACATGACCACATGTTTCTGTCTGCAGCCGAACATGACCACATGTTTCTGTCTGCAGCCGAACATGACCACATGTTTCTGTCTGCAGCCGAACATGACCACATGTTTCTGTCTGCAGCCGAACATGACCACATGTTTCTGTCTGCAGCCGAACATGACCACATGTTTCTGTCTGCAGCCGAACATGACCACATGTTTCTGTCTGCAGCCGAACCCACCACATGTTTCTGTCTGCAGCCGAACATGACCACATGTTTCTGTCTGCAGCCGAACATGACCACATGTTTCTGTCTGCAGCCGAACATGACCACATGTTTCTGTCTGCAGCCGAACATGACCACATGTTTCTGTCTGCAGCCGAACATGACCACATGTTTCTGTCTGCAGCCGAACATGACCACATGTTTCTGTCTGCAGCCGAACATGACCACATGTTTCTGTCTGCAGCCGAACATGACCACATGTTTCTGTCTGCAGCCGAACATGACCACATGTTTCTGTCTGCAGCCGAACATGACCACATGTTTCTGTCTGCAGCCGAACATGACCACATGTTTCTGTCTGCAGCCGAACCCACCACATGTTTCTGTCTGCAGCCGAACATGACCACATGTTTCTGTCTGCAGCCGAACCCACCACATGTTTCTGTCTGCAGCCGAACATGACCACATGTTTCTGTCTGCAGCCGAACATGACCACATGTTTCTGTCTGCAGCCGAACATGACCACATGTTTCTGTCTGCAGCCGAACATGACCACATGTTTCTGTCTGCAGCCGAACATGACCACATGTTTCTGTCTGCAGCCGAACATGACCACATGTTTCTGTCTGCAGCCGAACCCACCACATGTTTCTGTCTGCAGCCGAACCCACCACATGTTTCTGTCTGCAGCCGAACATGACCACATGTTTCTGTCTGCAGCCGAACATGACCACATGTTTCTGTCTGCAGCCGAACATGACCACATGTTTCTGTCTGCAGCCGAACATGACCACATGTTTCTGTCTGCAGCCGAACCCACCACATGTTTCTGTCTGCAGCCGAACATGACCACATGTTTCTGTCTGCAGCCGAACATGACCACATGTTTCTGTCTGCAGCCGAACATGACCACATGTTTCTGTCTGCAGCCGAACATGACCACATGTTTCTGTCTGCAGCCGAACATGACCACATGTTTCTGTCTGCAGCCGAACATGACCACATGTTTCTGTCTGCAGCCGAACATGACCACATGTTTCTGTCTGCAGCCGAACATGACCACATGTTTCTGTCTGCAGCCGAACATGACCACATGTTTCTGTCTGCAGCCGAACATGACCACATGTTTCTGTCTGCAGCCGAACATGACCACATGTTTCTGTCTGCAGCCGAACATGACCACATGTTTCTGTCTGCAGCCGAACATGACCACATGTTTCTGTCTGCAGCCGAACATGACCACATGTTTCTGTCTGCAGCCGAACATGACCACATGTTTCTGTCTGCAGCCGAACATGACCACATGTTTCTGTCTGCAGCCGAACATGACCACATGTTTCTGTCTGCAGCCGAACATGACCACATGTTTCTGTCTGCAGCCGAACATGACCACATGTTTCTGTCTGCAGCCGAACATGACCACATGTTTCTGTCTGCAGCCGAACATGACCACATGTTTCTGTCTGCAGCCGAACATGACCACATGTTTCTGTCTGCAGCCGAACATGACCACATGTTTCTGTCTGCAGCCGAACATGACCACATGTTTCTGTCTGCAGCCGAACCCACCACATGTTTCTGTCTGCAGCCGAACATGACCACATGTTTCTGTCTGCAGCCGAACATGACCACATGTTTCTGTCTGCAGCCGAACATGACCACATGTTTCTGTCTGCAGCCGAACCCACCACATGTTTCTGTCTGCAGCCGAACATGACCACATGTTTCTGTCTGCAGCCGAACCCACCACATGTTTCTGTCTGCAGCCGAACATGACCACATGTTTCTGTCTGCAGCCGAACATGACCACATGTTTCTGTCTGCAGCCGAACATGACCACATGTTTCTGTCTGCAGCCGAACATGACCACATGTTTCTGTCTGCAGCCGAACATGACCACATGTTTCTGTCTGCAGCCGAACCCACCACATGTTTCTGTCTGCAGCCGAACATGACCACATGTTTCTGTCTGCAGCCGAACATGACCACATGTTTCTGTCTGCAGCCGAACATGACC
>JBBPBX010020680.1:11296-43118 GCA_038048925.1 Garcialebias charrua | reverse complement strand
CAACAATGGTGGAATTGGTGATCCTCTTACCATCTTGGCTTCTGAGAGACACTGACACTCTGAGAAGCTCTTTTTATACCCAATCATGTTGTCAATTGACCTAATTAGTGTTAATTGGTCTTCCAGCTGTTTGTTATATGCTCAATTTCCTTTTTCCAGCCACTTATTGCTACTTGTCCCAACTTTTTTGGGATTTGTTGACACAGTGAAATTTTGAATCAACATATTTTTCCTTTAAAATGTTACATTTACCAGTGGGCAGCACGGTGGCACAACTGGTAGAGCTGCTGCCTCTCAGCGAGCAGGTCCCCGGTTCAAATCCCGGTCCGGGGGCCTTTCTGGGTGGAGTTTGCATGTTCTCTCCGTGCATGCGTGGGTTTTCTCCGGGTGCTCCGGTTTCCTCCCACAGTCCAAAAACATGCATGTTAGGCTGATTGGTAACTCTAAAATTGACCCTGGGTGTGAGTGAGACAGGTCCCTCTTGTAAATGAGTCCTCGTGGCTCAACGAGGCTAGTCTGTATAAATAAAGGTTGAATGAACATTTACTCAGATTAAACTTTTGATCTGTCATCTATGTTCTATTATGAATAAAATATTGACATTTGCCATCTCCACATCATTGCATTCAGTTTTTATTCGCAGTTTGTTTAGTGTCCCAACTTTTTTGGAATCCGATTTGTAAATCTCCAGAGGGACACAATATAAAAAATAGCATTTTTTCTGGAATTCAAAACGTGTTTAGGTGCTTGAAGTAAAGAAAAAGACATAAAAAGAGTAAAAATAAAAGATACAACCATGTCACTTAATTTGGTGGCCTCTCGGTTTAAATAAATGCTCTGATTTTACTTGTTTAAATTTGCAGTTATTTTATGCATGAGATGATTACGGTATTTATTTATTGTGATTTTACTTGATGACATTAAAACCCAGCATCATTTCTTGCTGAAGCCTGTTTGTGTCAAGTTCTTAAGTAAGGTATTGTCAGTCAGTCAGTTTCTTTGTCATTTGCACCACATGTGATACATCTGGTGGAACAAGATTGTGTACTCGGGGTCCCAGTTACATCCCACAATAAAGTAAAAGAAAAAACAATAAGATGCATTTATTTAAATTTTAAACTTTCACCGAAGATATGAACTAAGAAAGACATTAACTAAAAATATGCTATGCACTAAAAGCATAAAAACAATATGACTTGAACAGCAGCACGAACATGAGTCTGTGTGAGCAGATTAGGACAAATGAACACAGCAACATGAAACAGATCAGCAGCAATCTGATGTGATTTTTCACAGTGATAATCCTGGTTAGATATTCATGAGTCTAACAGCCTCAGGGTAGAAGCTGTTCCTCAGTCTAGTGGTTCTACACTTAATGCTCCTTAACCTCTTTCTTGAGGGGAGCGTGGCAAAAAATGTGTGTACTGGGTGAGTGGGGTCCTTCATGATGCAGGTGGTTCTCTTCCTGCATCTAGAGGTGTAGATATCTGTGATGGTGGGGAGGCTGACTCCAACAGACTTCTGTGCAGCCTTCACCACTCTCTGCAAAGCTTTTCTTTCTGCAGCTGTGCAGCCTCCATGCCACATGTTGATGCTGGAGCACAGGCTGCTCTCCACTGCACACCTGGAGAAGAAGGTGAGGACAGAGCTTCCCAGACCAGCTCACCTCAGCCGCCTGAGGAAGTAGAGTCTCTGATGAGCTTTCTTGAGCAGGCTGGTGGTGTTGTTGCTCCAGCTGAGATTGTCATTCAGGAGCACACCCAAGTACTTGTAGCTGGAGACCACTTCCACCGCAGATCCTCCTATGTTCGGGGGGCGGGGGTGTGTGTTTGTTCCATCTGAAATCCACGACCATCTCCTTCGTTTTCTTCACATTGATGTGAAGGTTATTCTCCTTGCACCCGTATTGCTGTCACAGTTAAAGTAATTGAAATGAATTGATTTTGTTGGTTTAAAGTTCTCAGATGCTACCATTTGCTAGTTTCTTGTGCTTTGCATTTATTTAAATTTTAAACTGTCACCTACAACAATAACGCATGTAATCTCTACCTATATATAAACAAAACATTTTCTGTTATCATTTCTCAACGACTCAATGTTTTTGATGATCGTCACATGAAAACCTGTATCTTAAAACATAATGCACACACATTTTCTGAAATTTCTAAGACAATAAAGTGAAGCTAGCGCAACGATATCCAATGATGTATGCTTTAGAAGAAAGGCAAATTAAGTTCTCCAGCTTGAAAAGCTCACGTGATGGTGTTTATAGTTACAGCTAGGAGACTTGCTGACAAGAGGGCAATAGCTTTAGACAAGGTCACAACAAATATTGAAACTGTCTGTCCAAGTAGTGTCTTAGTCATTAGTTTGCAACTTTTACCTTCTTTCCTATATAATAAACTATTTTAATAATAATAATAATAATAATGTCTTTTCCTGTCATCTGCGTATGTTTCCCATACACAGACGAAATTCGTCTCTGCATTTAAAGAGCATTTAAAAAAAAATTGCATTTAAAAAAAACAACCCCCACCCCCCAAAAAACTGAAATATAGCTCTTGTATGTTTGGCCACTTGGAAAACAAATTGTTCTGTATTTATAAAATCTAAAGACAATAGCACTGGTGACGGAACCAACTTTTTTTTTATTTTTATTTTTTGCAATTTTTGAGTTTTTTTTTTTTTTTTTTTTGCTTTACATTTATCAAGAAAATCCAAAACGTTTTCTTCAGCATGAACAATGTAAATGAACAATTGATTACTTTGGAGTATTTGGATAAAAACACATTTTGTTCAATCAGAGCAATGCAAGGGTAATTTAAACTAGTTGACTTCACAGTATTAATACACACAATGGGCCTCATGCAAGAACCATTCGTACGCACAGATTTGTTCTTAAATTGTGCGTATGAGTAATTTAGGAGCATTTGTGACATTCAACAATGTTTTCATATCCTAAGATTTTTTTCAGATACGAACAAAATTTACGAGTGGTCCAGACCTGTCGTATATTTTACGAGCAGTCAGTCTGCTGTTATCCAGACGGATTTTCTTCACTAATAACTTTATATTTCGTTATTCAGAAAATATTTTGAGTCCAAAGAAATCACGCACCATAATTATTTTTGACAATAGGTTATTCTGTTTGAATTAGAATTATAATTTTAAATGTAATAATGACTAACGGATTAAAATATTTAAATTAAAATCAATTTGTTATCAATGCCGTTTTCTAACACTACAATATTAATATGAAGATCTCAAACTAAAACCAACTTAAATTATGAATTAATTTAAGTTTAATTTGTCTCGGTAACGCAGACTTTACCTTGACCTCCTCCTGTTGCAGTCATAGAGCTCCGATAGCTCAGTGAGATGAGCGTTGGCTCGTCGTTCCGAACCTTATGGGTTCAATTCCCACATGGGACAACGTTTTTTTTTTCTTCTTTTAATTCATTCCAGATTTAAAAAAACACAAGAAAACTATTTACAATACAACAAGAAATAAAGCATAAAGTTTTTTTAATCTGGAATGAATAAATAATCTAAAGAAAGAAGGAAAAAAATAGTCATACCTTGTGGGAATCGAACCCACGAGGTCTAGATAAGGTCAGGAGCAGCTAACGGCGCAATACGTTCCCAGTGAGCCACCAGGACGTGTGTATATTTTAAGGTCCACATTTATTATAAACAAACATTCTTTGGCTTTAGCTGGTCCTTTAATCCCATGAGTGACGCTGCTAAAAAGGACAGATTTTCTTTTCTCGATCTCGGAGAGCAGAACTTCAATCTCCGCACCAGTAAAGTTATCCTTTTTACTTTCCGCTGTCATTTGTATGAACGGACACTTCCTGCTCTCTGAGGCAGGAAACGTAGCCTTATATGGTGTTTTGAGGGGTGGGAATTATGTAAATAACCTCTCCGCGTGCACGCGCAGGTGGATAGAACAGGTGGAATTCATCATACGTACGCAGCTCATTTACACACTTTTCCTGAGGATAGAAGAGTTTGTTGAATCTGACGTGGCATGTTCGTACGAACGCTTCGTACGAACAAAAGTAAGAGAAATTTAGGATAAAAATACGAACATGTTCTTGCATGAGGCCCATTATGTCCTAAACAAAGACAGTATTAACTAATTATGATTTTGCTTATCCAACCAGGTAGGGGACATTGTTCGTGTAGCTAAAGATGAGACGTTCCCAGTTGATCTGGTGTTGATTTCATCAGATCGTGTTGATGGTACTTGTCACATCACCACAGCTAGCCTTGATGGAGAGACCAACCTTAAGGTTTGTTTGAATGACTGTAATCAAATTGTGAACATTTTATGTGTATGCGTTTGCATCTTTAAGTTCATGAACAATTTAAATTCAACAGAAGCCCACTGAGGAGACATTGGCATCGGTGATTAGAAACAATATTTTGGCCTGACTCCTTGTAACAATTGGAGCTTTATGAATGGTTTCACCAGTGACACTAGTGGCAAAGCACACAGTAAACGGGTTAATGTTAAAAGCAGTGGAATTTATGTTTAAGCTCTATGCATAAAGAGTTTTCAAAGGTAAGCTTAAAAATATGTTGTTAAAAAGTTTGCATTCTGCACATTAAATTGTCAGTTGCATTTGTCTTTGTAATGCACTGCACATAAATACCACAGTGCCTTTCTTTTAATAATTTAAAAATAATTAATATTGTATAGGTAACTAAGAACCTGTCAAAACTATAAAATTATCAGATTTCATGACCAATTTTATTTGAATTCTTTTTTTTACAAGTAAACTGATGCGTTGGTCATTGTCTGATTTGAGCTAAGCTAGACCAAAACTTATTAGTCAGACATACAGTACCGGTACATTGATTCACCTTTACTGTATATTGTCTTCGGTTTACTCCAGCAGTGGTACTTTATTGAAACCGTTTACAGTTGCAGTAAAGGATATTTGTTCTAATTGTTTTATTGTTTGTATTCTAAATGTTTTCCTTATACCGAATTACTTAACTTAAAAGCATTGTTGTCCCAAGCATTGTTGTCCCAGTTTTAACCATCACTTTCCATAATCAGATTTTTACTGTGTGTTTTTCATAGACCCATTTCTCTGTACCAGAGACATCAGTGTGTCAGTCAGTGTCCCAGCTGGAGGCTTTACAGGCTGTAGTTGAGTGTCAGCAGCCAGAAGCGGATTTATACAGGTAATCTGTACTTGTGGAAACTCGTACCTTCAGAATATAAATGTTGAAAATGTTATGTTCATTTCAATGGAGTTGAGCAGTACTGGTAACTATAATGTCAAGCTCATCCACTTAAATGATATTATCCTTGTTGGTGCGGTTATTGCATTTGTGACCATCTTGAATTTGTTTGACTCAAAATGTTAATGAGCTGTTGACAAACATCATCAAATAATTACTTTCAGGTCATTTACTACAATCTGTCTAGGGGTTCATGACATTTTTATCTTAACTGTCAGACATGATTAACACAAACATTCAATGCCAAAATTGTGCAAAACTACAAGCCCAAAACCAGAAAAGTTGGCACGTTGTGGAAATCGCAAATAAAAACAGAATACAATGACTTGCAAATCTCTTTTCAACCTATATTCAATTGAACACACTGCAAAGACCACATACTTAACGTTCGAACTGGTAAACTTTGTTATTTTTTGCAATTATTAGCTCATTTGGAATTTGATGCCTGCAACATGTTTCAAAAAAGCTGGCACAAGTGACAAAGAAGACAGAGAAATTTGAGGAATGCTCATCAAACACTTATTTGGAATATCCCACAGGTGAACATGCAAATTGGGAACAGGTGGGTGCCATGATTGGGTATAAAAGCAGCTTCCTTGACATGCTCAGTCATCCACATAGAAGGATGGGGCGAGGGTCACCACTCTGTGAACAAATGCGTGGGCAAATTGTCGAACAGTTCAAGAACAACTTTTCTCAACGAGCTATTGCAAGGAATTTAGGAATTTCACCATCTACGGTCCGTAATATCATCAAAAGGTTCAGAGAATCTGGAGAAATCACTACACGTAAGGGGCAAGGCCGAAAACCAACATTGAATGCCCGTGACCTTCGATCCCTCAGGCGGTACTGCATCAAAAACCGACATCAGTGTGTAAAAGATATCACCACATGGGCTCAGGAATACTTCAGAAAACCACTGTCAGTAACTACAGTTCGTCGCTACATCTGTAAGTGCAAGTTAAAGCTCTACTATGCAAAGCAAAAGCCATTCATCAACAAGATCCAGAAACGCCGCCGGCTTTGCTGGGCCCGAGCTCATCTGAGATGGACTGATGCAAAGTGGAAAAGTGTTCTGTGGTCTGATGAGTCCACATTTCAAATTGTCTTTGGAAACTGTGGACGTCGTGTCTTACGGACCAAAGAGGAAAAGAACCATCAGGACTGTTATAGGCGCAAAGTTCAAAAGCCAGCATCTGTGATGGTATGGGGGTGCATTAGTGCCCAAGGCATGGGTAACTTACACATCTGTGAAGGCACCATTAATGCTGAAAGGTACATACAGGTTTTGGAGCAACATATGCTGCCATCCAAGCGACGTCTTTTTCATGGACGCCCCAGCTTATTTCAGCAAGACAATGCCAAGCCACATTCTGCACGTGTTACAACAGCGTGGCTTCGTAGCAAAAGAGTGCGGGTCCTCCCCTGGCCTGCCTGCAGTCCAGACCTGTCCCCCATTGAAAATGTGTGGCGCATTATGAAACGTAAAATACGACAACGGAGACCCCGGACTGTTGAACAACTTAAGCTGTACATCAAGCAAGAATGGGGAAGAATTCCACCTGAAAAGCTTCAAAAATTGGTCTCCTCAGTTCCCAAACGTTTACTGAGTGTTGTTAAAAGGAAAGGCGATGTAACACAGTGGTAAATATGTCCCTGTGCCAACTTTTTTGCAATGTGTTGCTGCCATTGAATTCTAAGTTAATGGTTATTTGCAAAACAAAATAAAGTTTCTCCGTTCGAACATTAAATATATTGTCTTTGCATTCTATTCAGTTGAATATGGGTTGAAAAAGATTTGCAAGTCATTGTATTCTGTTTTTATTTGCGATTTGCACAACGTGCCAACTTTTCTGGTTTTGGGCTTGTATAATGCAATGTGTAGCATATACAGTATGCTACCTTCTCAATAACAGGCAGCGATTTTGCCACCTACTCAAGTGTCTCGCGCCGCCTTTTCTGACTAACTTTTTTTCTCCCCTTGGAGCCAATCAACACGCCTGTCACATGACTAAGTTCAGTCGCTCTAATGGCAAAGACACAGCCTCTCAGCGACTGTTGCACGTTGGAGCGAGAGGCTGCAGCAAAGACGGGCAGTCTCAGGGACAAAAAAAACCCATCACCTTCCACTTTCACCTCTTACCCCACCAAACCGATAAACAACCTCCCCTCTCCTTTTTGACGAAGGCTCGGAAGTTATTTGGCAAGCGCCAAATAAATCTACCAGAAGAAGAAGAAGAAAAAATGACAAGTTGAATGGAGTTCAGCGAGTAATAAAGTCATAGCGAGAGCAGGAGTGAGTCATGAGGTTTGAGAGATTTGTGATATTTAGCATGTTTGAGTTTTAGGGCTGGGCCTCCGGGAGGAGGCCCAGAGGAAGACCCAGGACGCGCTGGAGGGACTATGTTTCTCGGCTGGCCTGGGAACGCCTTGGGATTCCCCCGGAGGAGCTGCTCCAAGTGGCTGGGGAGAGGGAAGTCTGGGCCTCCCTACTTAGGCTACTACCCCCGCGACCCGACCTCGGATAAGCGGAAGAAGATGGATGGATGGATGGATGGCTGGGCCATATCATATAGTTACCGGTTTTACCAGTCAAAAAAGCTTGCCCGGGCAAAAAAGTTATATCATGATATGCTAATTTCATGACGTAATACGTCGGGGCGCCCCGCCCCCTTTAACATCCGAGCGCTTCAAAAGACCAAACCGAGCTGCGCACCTCCCTCCACCTGTTTGTACTGGTGTAACGCTAGTTAAAATGCTAAAAACAAACGTGTTTCAGCTGTCTCTCCCCTGTCTCTCACTGCACAGGTACAGAGAGCTTGTCCCCCCTCCCCCGCCCCGCGCTGCTCAGCGTGTGTGCGGGCTGCTCTCTCCCTCGCTCTAAAACTGTTGTGCGGTTCAGCTATCCCACACAGAGGCAGGTGATCAGAGAATCAGATAGATCAGTTAAAAAAATGAATCAGAAAAATTAATAATTCCTGCAGGAACAGAGGAAGCTGAAACACCAGAAGCTTCAGGGTCAGCTGATCAACTTGTTACAAGTTATTTTTATACTTGACTGAATACTTTACTTAATAAAGTAATTTCAGTAAAATTACCCCTTGTTGTTTTTTAAAATTTTATATAATACTGCAAAGCAACATGTTAAGTTAATTTTGTCAAATAAATAAATTTGATTTTTTTTTGTTATATCACGAAATTTATCGTTATCGTGATAATGCTCTGAAATATCACGATATAATTTTTGAGCCTATGCTCACCAGTCTATGTGTGTAAAATGGGGAAAATCTGTTTCATCGTCTTTTTATGTGAGTAATGGTGTGCGACAAGGCAGCATTTTGTCTCCTTGCTTTTTTAACGTGTATATGGATGATTTATCTAAACTGCTGAATCAATGTAGGACTGGCTGTTGGGTTGGTAATAGAACCATCAACCACCTAATGTATGCTGATGATCTCGTTATATTTTGTCCATATAGTGCTGGTCTGCAGCAACTGTTAAGAGTTTGCTCGCAGTATGGACTGGACTTTGACATCAAATATAATGCAATAAAAAGTATCATCATGATTATCAGGAGCAAAGAGGACACTAAATTATCTTTCCCTGACTTCACTCTGTCTGGCAACATCCTCAAAGTCAGTGAGGAGGTGAAATACTTGGGACACTACATAACCGCTGACCTGTCTGATGACAGGGACATTTACAGGCAGCGTTGTATGCAATATGTACAAGCTAATGTGCTTCTTCGGAGGTTCTCTATGTGCTCAGTGTCTGTTAAAACTGCACTCTTCAAAACATATTGTACCCCAATGTACACTGCACACCTGTGGCGGCATTACAGAAAGAGCAGTATGCATAAACTACAGGTGGCATACAATGATGGCATGAGGATGCTGCTTAAGGTGCCGCGATGGAGTAGTGCCAGCCAGATGTTTGCAAATGCCAATGTACCAACTTGTGCAGCTGTGCTTCGTAACCTTATGTACAGATGTATGTGTAGGCTAACAAACTCTGCAAATAGCATCATCTATACTCTGACCAACCCTGCACAGAGCTCGGTTAGGTTCTATTCAAGTCTGTGGAATCACTGGCGCCTCAAATTATTTGGCAATGGATGAACATTCTATTTTTACTGTGTCTTGTTGATGTTATCTTTTTAATTTTTTATATATTTTTATTTTTGGTGGTGGTTGTTTTTGTTACTATGGACCATATGCGTCTGAAATAAAGTTTTTGATTGATTGATTGATATTAAGATTGACCTCTGATCGTTTTTGCTAAAACAATGTGAAATTAATGAAAATTCCTCTCCAAAATAGTTTAAAATTAGCGCCGTTTATTTACACGGTAAATTCGGGTTTTTCCGGTCACGTGATTGTGACGTCAGACACAGAGCTCTGCTCCAACGGCACATTTAATACAATGAATAAAGATACAAACGCATCCATCGAATTTAGCCATTTAAAACTTTAGATTTTAGCGATTTGGCTCCAGTTCGTGAAGAAGTTATTTTGAGTGATCAAAAATCAAACAGCATGGTTTCTTTTGTCCGTGCTGCCTTTTTTTTCAGGAGAGGTTTCACATTCAAAAAGCGAACAGCAGATGTCAGCAAAGCCATTGTGATTCCTCTTACAGAGCACTGTAAGAGGAATCACGATGGCTTTGCTGACATCTGCTGTTCGCTTCATGAATAACTTCTTCTTCACGAACTAAAGCCAAATCGCTCAAATCTAAAGTTTTAAATGGCTAAATTCGACGGACGTGTTTGGATCTTTCTCCATTGTATTAAATGTGCCGTTGGAGCAGAGCTCTGTGTCTGACGTCACAATCACGTGACCGGAAAAACCCGAATTTACCGTGTAACAAAACGGCGCTAATTTTAAACTATTTTGGAGAGGAATTTTCATTAATTTCACATTGTTTTAGCAAAAACGATCAGAGGTCAATCTTAATATATATATATATATGTTGTGCCATTTTATGGAAAGTTAAAAGATGATGTCAGTGGAGCTTTAAGTATTGCTTCTAATAAGATTTGATTAAATTGTTTTAATGTCATAATTAGTATTTCCAACCATTCCCTTTTTAATTTGGTTTCTGGAGACCATCTTAAAAACACTTCCACTGACTGCAGCGCTTGGAGCATGTGTCGGGGGAGACTCTCGGCTAATACCACGCTGCATTTTAGCACATTTGTATAACGGACTGAGTTAGCTGAGTTAGCTCAGGTTGATGAGCTGTGGGGGCCATTCTGAATTGGTCTTACTCCCAAGAGTGAATTGGTTGTAGCTGTACATCCATGGATTACTTTCTCAAAGTTAAAATTAGGGATGCACCGATCCACATTTCTCACTTCCGATCCGATACCGATACTTATTAACTCAGTATCGACCGATACCGATACTTTCCCGATCCGATACTGTTCAGGTATTTGACTCTGTATAATGAAACTTTTGCACCCAAACTATTCATTTTAACATTGTGTGAGATAAACCCAATGAAGACACTCTTAAGCCTTACAATAGGGAACCCCCTTATTGTAAGGCTTAAGAGTGTCTTCATTGGGTTTATCTCACACAATGTTAAAAAGGGCAGTCACAGATTGTGATTGAACACAAGTGCTCTTTGAAGCTGGATCGGAAAAGTATCGGCAGGTTTGATCCGATACCCGATACTTAAATAATGCTGGTATTGGATACCGATACCGATACTGGATCGGATCTGCCCCATCCCTAGTTAAAATCGGTCGGACCAGGGGTTCCCAACACTGGTCCTTGAGGAACACCGTCCTGCATGTTTTAGTTATTTCTCCGCTCCAACACACTGATTCAGTGGTTTAATTACTTCCTGAAGTTCGGAAGTAGCTTCTTAATCACCCTTTCATTCAAATCAGGTGTGTTGGAGCAGAGGAACAACTAAAACATGCAAGATGGTGTTCCACAGGGTCCAGGGTTGGGAACCATTATGTTCTATCTGGAACAGGTCCTTCTTGTAAATGAGTACTTGTGATACAATGAGACTAGCCTGTATAAATAAAGGTTGAATGAATTAACTGCCTTATCCGTAAGGTGTTTTGTTAATGATACAGATTTTTTATCTGCTCCTTCTTAAACAAAATCAATTCAAATGATCAATTCAAACAATAATCACAGGCAAAAAGAGATTGCCACAGATTAACTAATGACATTATTTTATTTATTTTCATAATTTTATTTCAAGTTGTTTGTGTTTGATGAGGTTAAGGGCCAGTTTGAGATGCTAAAGGGCTCCTCTTCTCGCCCTCGGACCATATTTTGCCCACCATTGTGACTTAAATAAGAAGCTGTTGTCTCTTTGAATTGATTTCTTTCTGTTATTTTGTTAAAGATTTCTGCTGTGATTTAGAACATACATGTTGTAGTCTGCCACCAAAAGGCTAATGTTTTCCCCTGTGTCCATCTGTTAACTAAAGTAGTTCTTGAACCACTGAATAGGTTTACATTAGACTTTCAGGAAGTAACTTACAACAGATTAATTTAAGATTCAAGATGGCTGCTGCAGCTGATCTAGCATAGCAAAGAAAAAAGTGGCTTCAACTCAGTCAACTTTGGAAATACTAAACTAATCTTTGGTGACTATAATCCCCAACAAATATGCTGAGTGTTAACCGATTGAGATCTTTATTTAAACGGTTGCCATTAACAGCAGTCAACCCTGTCTGTTAGCAAAATACTCCATGAACCACAGAATTTGATATCAACGAAACACTCAGAAAATGATCACTGAATATCCAAATACAACTCTTTTTTAACGTTGGAGTCAATTCAATTGAAGATGGCTCCCAAGACCGAGTGAAATTAGAAAAACATAAAAATGGCTTTAGTAATAATAATAATAATAATAATAATAATAATAATCATTTTATTTAAAAGCGCCTTTCAGGACACCCAAGGACAGTTGATTTTATTCCTGGTAAGCTAAAATCATGTCTGTTAGCTAAGAATTGTCCTCAACTCCTTCTTTAAGCACCAACAGACTGTGCTTGAGCTTTGTTTACAATGTCCTCATTAACTAGTGCAGTCAACCCTGTCTGTCTGTTAGCGAAATATCTAATTAACCACAAGGCGGATTTCAATGAAACTCCCAGAAAGTAATCAAGAGGATGTCCATCAGATATTCCCCGTCTTACGAGCGTGCTTACATACGAGGTTCCGGACTTACGAGCTGGCGAACGAGCAGTAAATTTGTAATGAACATACAAAAAAATACAGCACTTTTGTGTGTTTTTAGATGAAAGTGTGTTAGCTAACCATTTGGAAACAAGTTTCTGAGCATGTTTATGAACTAGTATGAACATTTGTGATGAACAACGAGTGTTCGTAGTAGCGCTAGCATAAATTTTCTGACTTGCGACCAAGGTTCCGATGTACAAGATTTGTGTTACAAGACAGTCGTAGGAACGGAACTCGCTCGTATGTCTGGGACCACCTGTACATCTGATTAACTTTTGGAGTCAACTCAATCGAAGATGGCCGCCACAGCCAAATGACCTTGGAAAAACACAGAAATGGCTCTTATTGATTAAATTCTACAAATAGAGCTAAAATTTGGTGTGGTCATAGCTGGCACCCGTTCACAACACATGCTTTGATCCCAAACAGATTGCACACAAGGTTATTTTCCAGATTTGACCAAAAAAAAGAAGGTTTTAACTGTCATTCGTTAAAGAATGAGTAAGATGAGCTTAGTTCAACAATTGTGCATGGAATGACGTGTTTGTTGTCTATTGTAGTAATTTTAGCTAACATTTGGGAGATCCCCAATCAGTGGCGCAAAAAGCCGGTATGCAGTGTATGCAACGCATGGGGGCGCTGCACTTGAGGGGGCACCCCCTGTAGTGCAGCGTCAAAACCATCTAGAGACAGTCTCAAGAAAAAAGTTTTTCTACTAGGCATTTTCTATATTTGTCTGCATGAAATGATCAATAACAGGGGAACAGCACTGATTAGGCGCCCCTTCCCACACAGGTAGCTGTGAACACGCCCCTAAGAGAACGCAGTCAAGCACGTTTTTTTAATTCATTTTTTTATCTTGGACTACCGGTATCACTCGTTGTGCAACAAGATGGAGCGGCAGAAAAAAAAGCTATCCGGGGCGCAAAACAGTGAAAAATATGTGAAAAATAATTTATTTAAAAAGAGGAAAAGATGTAAGGATTAGTTAAAATGATTTTATGTACAGCACTTTGTTGCAGATGTTTTTGTTTTAAAGGGCTTTATAAATAAAGTATTGTAATTTAAAATGCTGACAATCAATACTAATGTCACATGATTCATTTAAAAAGTCACGTTATTATATTACATTACTGATATTTTGTATCTGCAAGAGTTAAGAGTTATTCTGAAATGTTACAAATATGTTCATTTCTACAAAACAGTTAATACAGTATTTATAAAATACACTGAATTTCAAATGTAACAGATTGAGTCTAACATAAAAGAAATACTGTTTTATGTATATCAGTAAATAAATCATCCATTATGCCTCCTTGTTTAGGACTGGAGNCCCCTGTCCCCAATGAACGCACACCTTTTTTTTTTTTTCTGGACTGCTGGAGTTTAGACTTTCCGGAGCTGTCTGTGGTCCTGAAAGCAGCAGAATCACGCGCATTTGTTTGTCAGTATCATTTTGTTTCCGGAGCTGTCTGTGGTCCTGAAAGCAGCAGAATCACGCGCATTTGTTTGTCACAGTATCATTTTGTTTCCGGAGCTGTCTGTGGTCCTGAAAGCAGCAGAATCATGTGCATTTGTTTGTCAGTATCATTTTGTTTGTTCTTATAAATGAGAACTGGAGTATTGTTAATGCAAAAATACGTACACAAAGAAAGGATAGTGAGGGTGACTGATTAGTTTTACTTTCTTCGTGTAGACGTTAAAATAAAACTATAAAAAACGAGGGATTAACGGCACTTGAACGCAACGCGGGCAAATGACCCGAACGGACTCGTTTTTAAAGCTGAAATGTGGCGTTAACGCAACGCGGGCAAATGACCCGAACGGACTCGTTTTTAAAGCTGAAATGTGGCGTTAACGCTCTCAAACCTGCTTTTTATTCTCCCCCAGGAAACAAAATGCAAGTCCGTGGTTCAGCAGGCCGATATTTGACTTCAAATTCGCTATATTTGGGTTATTAAAAAAAAAAAAAAACTCTGTCGCTTTGAGTGACTGCTGCGAGGACGAATCCGTTGTGATCGGAGCGAACCGGACGCGAGGAGCCAATGGCGTTGAAGAGCTCGTGTGCGCATGAAGCATCTGTAATATACTTCCGCGCCCGTATAGGCTGAATGGATGAATAGCGGGACGCGCGGACGGATACACGAGCGCGCTGTGACGCGGCCCTATATATTCCGGCGGCAGGACTATGTTTCTTATAGACAACCACCTCCTCCTCCTCTTTCGCGCTTTGGTTTCCACTCAGTGATGTCGCGTGTCTGTGTGGAGCACCTGTAAAGAGCCAGACAGGCAGAAGCCGGCCTTTTTTTATTTTTATTATTATTATTATTATTTATTTGATTCCTTTTCTTCCTTCTGTTGGTGTGTTGTTGTTTTTTTTTTGTGTTCCCTTTTTTTCCTTTTCTTTTTGGTTTCATGCATTTGCTGAAAGGAACCCCTTTGTGTGTGTTTTTGATTTAATAAATATTTAATTTCTTCATTTTATATCTTGTGTTTGGCTTTTTTTTAAGTTTTAGTTTGAAAAAAAAAGCAAAAAGTGGAATTCGTGCCGTTTTCACGAGCTTATTCAGAGATTGTTTTGCCTTCAGGACATCCCTAACTTTCATATATAGAAACGGTAAGATCTTTTCTACACATTCACTTTTTTTTTAAAATTGACATAATGGCCTGACATTTTAATTTTCATTAGATTTGTTTTTCTTGTGAGAACACATCATGCTTGCAGTCTCATCTTATTGCATGCGTGCGATGGGGAAAGTCACCACGGTGCGTTCAGGGCAACATCATTCAACTCAAATGTACAGTACATGGACTCTAATAGCAGTATAGTTTGTCGTTTTTACTGCATCTAAATGCAAAATCTGTCAATATTACCATTATTTATTTTTACAGCAATTACAACTGTCAAACATGTATTTTACCAGTTTTATAAGAAAGAATATCACCAATAGTGATGAGTTTCTTTATGTGACACTGTTAAATAGCCTCCATGCTTGGGGAGTGTGTGTGGTTCTGACAGGAGCGATGATATATAGGTTAGGCAAGAAGTGTGTTGTGCTACTTGCTCAAGTTCTGCTGCAGGATCCTTCTGCACGCACATGTGATTGTGCAATAGGCACAAAAATAATCTATATTTTATTAGTGCATCAAACACTATAATATCTTCTCTTTTTTTTTTTTTGAACCTAAAACACATTTATTTTATGCAAAAACAACTAATCCAATGTGGTTTTAGAGAATAAAGTGCAAGCAGACGTGCTTTAAATGTGCATTAACTTAAAGATCTGGATCCAGATCATTTGATTTGCTCATCTCCCAAAGGGAAATATGGCAGATCGTTGTAGCATATAATCGACACAAGCTCTACTTCATTAACATTATTTAATAGGCTTTATCACTGTCGTAATTACCTTCCTGTGCGTCAGAATTAAGTGAAATGTTTCTAAAACAAGATTTAGAGGATGCAGCGTGTTTAACTATATTTCGACAAACTACGGTATCTAAAAAGGCTGAGGCGGTTAAGCTAAAATTAGTGGATGTATTGCAAATATCCAATAATCGCTTCTTCCCTGTGGTAAAAAATATTTATATATTTGATGTTTAAAAGGGCATTTTTAATTTCTGAAAACAATAATTCAGATTTTTTTCCCAAACGTTTTTCTTGTAACTTATTTATTTTTCGTTTGTGCGTTTTGGGCATTTGGCTCCACATATCCAGACGTATGTTCCTTTGGTTTATGTATAGAGAAACGCCCGTTTGACACATGGAAACCACGCTTCTTCATTTCAATTGTTTTAAATTTAAACTGTATCCCATCAGCTTATTGGCGTCTACTATTTTGATAGACATAATGTTTTAATGGCTAATCTTGAAAATAGTTAATTTAACCATTATAACCATTAAAGGGGATGAGCGAGGGTAGGTAGGGTAGCCGATCTGGGACCAGAAAGTCGCGGTTCGACTCGCAGCCATTCCCACGTCGTGGTGTCTCTGAGCAAGACATCTAATCCCCAACTGCTCCCCGGGTGCTTACCATACCATACCAATTTATTTATAGAGCACTTAAACAGACACGAGGCCAACCAAAGTGCTGTACAGTAGAAACAAACAAGCACAGGAGACAGGAAAACATAAAATAAAATTATAGATACAAATAGCAACATAAACTAACTATATAGTACAGAGAGGATCAAAACAAATTATATAACCGCCGACTGCTACAAATGGGTGTATCCTACGTGTGATGCGTTTAAATGCAGATAACTAATTTCACCATTGTATTGAAATATACCAAAATATTTTACCAGAAATTATGCAACTGAGATTCCCACATTTTGGGGAATTTGCAGGGGGTCAGCACAACCGGAGTGCAATGGCTGAGCCTCACCCTGGGTGAACCACCTTCATGATCATAATATCTCCCCAAAATATAAATATATCCAAATATACAATGATATTCTCAGATTTCTCTTAAGCATGGATATCCCTAATGACATTATTTTTGGACGTTAATTAAAATAGTACAAGTTTCGGATAAAATTTTCATTTTTATCTGCTTTAAGTTGGATTTATTTTAATAGTACAGTACTGTATTTCTTTTTTTTTTAACAATACATCATTTGAATTCTACACAAAAAGATTGCATTTGTTGATTTCTGAAGCTTCAAGTCCATTTCATTGTGAATCCCTGCATTGGAAAGCCTGTTGGGACAAAAATATGCTAAACCGGCTTGCCATAGAGTTTAAATGCAGATAACTACAGTACTTTCACCATTGTATCGAAATATACTATGATATTCTCAGATTTCTCTTAAGCATGGATATCCCTAATGACATATTACATAGTTATTTTTGTTAATTAAACTAGTACAAGTTTCAGATTATTTTCCAAATTTATCAGCTTTAAGTTGGATTGCTGAAATTGTCTGGAATTTATTATTGTAATAGTAATGTTTTTTTTAACAATCCATCATTTGAATTCTACACAAAAAAGATTGCATTTGTTGATTTCTGAAGCTTCAAGTCCATTTCATTGTGAATGCCTGCACTGGAAATCCTGTTGGACAAAAATATGCTAAACCGGCTTGCCATAGTGTTTAATTGCAGATAACTACTTTCACCATTGTATCGAAATATACTATGATATTCTCAGATTTCTCTTAAGCATGGATATCCCTAATGACATACAGGTAGTCCCCGACTTACGAGCGCTCTGACCTACGAGCGTCCGGACTTACGAGCTGGCGAACGAGCAGTAAATTTGTAAAAAATACAGCACTTTTTTGTGTTTTTAGATGAAAGTGTGTTAGCTAACCGTTTGGAAACACGTTTCCGACCATGTTTATGAACTAATATGAACGTTTTTGATGAAAAACGAGTGTTCGTAGTAGCGCTAGCATAAATGTTCCAACTTACGAGCGAAAATCCGGACTTACGAGAACACGTGCTTCGTGTTCCAACTTACGAATTTTCGTGTTACGAGCAACTCGCAGGAACGGAACTCGCTCGTAAGTCGGGGACTACCTGTATTACATAGTTATTTTTGTTAATTAAAATAGTACAAGTTTCAGATTATTTTCCAAATTTAACAGCTTTAAGTTGGATTGCTGAAATTGTCTGAAATTTATTATTTTAATAGTAATATTTCTTTTTTTTAACCATTTGAATTCTACACAAAAAGATTGCATTTGTTGATTTCTGAAGCTTCAAGTCCATTTCATTGTGAATGCCTGCACTGGAAATCCTGTTGGACATATATATGCTAAACCGGCTTGCCATACTATTTTCTGCCTTGATTTACATTGATTCACGCAGAGTCAGCCCTGCTAAATGTGTGCAGCTGCACTGAATTAAAAAGTTAATTTTCCCGGCGGTGGGGAGGCTGTACGCGGCCGCTGATTGGCTGAAGGTCTGATTAGTTTATTTAGGGTGGCCGTGTTCCCGCCTCCGCCCCTATTAGCGGCTCGACCAAAAGTTTGATGCCTACAGAAACATCATTAAATACCCGCGGCGTCCGACTCAACATCTCCAGGTAAGAGTTGTCAAAGATGTAAAGCCAGAGTGAGAGAAAAAAAAAAATGGCGACTGTGTTGAAACTCTTAATGTGCAGCAACTGAGGTAGAAGTCAGTGGAAGCTAGCAAGGCCGACTGGAAGCTGCCATCATGAGACGTATTCTTTTTTATATATATTCATAATGTATAACACATTTGCTGTTTTGAACACCCGCAGTTTATTAGTGATTGAACCGAGCCTTACCTGAGTTTAGCTTGACAAAAATCTGCGCAGTTCATGTTAGCTTGTGTGGCTAACGTCGGTTGGAGCAGTCTGTCCGGCTGAACACCAGCTTTGCATTTTTGATATTTATGAACTAGTCTGATTTTAATAATTAAATAAAAAAAGGTTAATACTTTAAATGAAACTACTAAACCCACCCTGCTTGTTGGCGTTTTAAGCTGCCTTTGAACCGCTAGGTGTTGTACCGGTGGAAAGCTCCACCTCTGATGGTGGCACTGCAATTTTACTTTAATTTTTTTTTTAAATCATTAACAAATTGAAAGTTGTCGCCAAACGCTGTAACACACGATTTTGGTGTTTCTTAATTAATTTAAATGATTTAAAATTGACATGTGTGGTTAAAAGGTGCGTTTTTCCCCTATTAAGGCTGGGGTACAATTTTGTGTAGAACACCGGTCACGTCGCGCGGTTTGGCCGCCACAGTGCAGCAGCAGGTGTTCCACATTAACTAATTAGGCACTTCACTTTAGCTGCCTATTCTTCAAATATTTAACTTTACCATACACTTTTATTACTTTTTTTACATTGATATTTCAGTTTAAAGCACGTTTTATATTCCCAGCCATTTGTTTCCTTTTAGCTGCTCTGTTAAACGATTTTTCTGTCAAGTTTTTGTTTTAATATCAGTTTTTGGTCTTTTAATTTAAAAGTAAAATTAGCAGAAGAATATATATTTTAGTATGGGTGCATGTTTGGAATATATCTTGACCTTTAATTACAGCGAGCCTCGTTTCATGTTTGTTAAGGCAGGTTTTAACATCTATACTAATAAACAACGCACAGTTATGGGATGATTATAGTCGTTTTTATATTTAGGAACACTTAGTGATGTGCCTTTTTGTTGTCTCAAATGTTAACTTGTTAGTTTTTAGGCCTATAACAGGCTTGCGTTGAATTATTCTAGAGGCACATGAGAAGATGATGCCTGATTGGAAGCTGCGTGTTACAAGGAGGTTGTCAAAATATATAGGAGCTGTGAACGTACGAATGAGAGCAAAGTGTCTTGCCATTGTTTTCATAATGTCAAACACTAGTTCTTGCACAATGAGCATAATGTGTTTCTTCATTGACAGTAAAAAAAAAAAGACAGATTTTAAAATGGAACTAGCTGTGCAGCCTTTTGTCTCATAGATGAGGCTTTAGATGATAAAGCCACTGCTTATGAAATAGTTTAATTTCCTGTAGGTATGTTCTTACCAAAAATGCTCTGTCACGTTATGTGATGGATATCTGCTGCTTTCAGGCGTTTTTCTCTGTTCATGCAACATTCACAGTTTGTGCAACCTCCGTGCCTCTGAGGATGAGGGATGAGAGTGGCTGTCTCTCCGTGTTGAGGGTGTGCGTTTGACTTTTCTAAATAAAGGCTGCTGACAGCGGCTGAAACGCAGGACATGGAGCATCGCTCGGCTCCGTGCAGCAGTCTGAGCCGCAGTATGAACTGGGTTAGTATGCAGGGGGTGGCTTTAGCAAGAAGCAATTTTGCCCCCTTTGTCCTTCTTAAATGGACCCCCCCACTACTCTTTATATTAACGCTGCCTCCTCCCCCAGCATGACGGGGCTGGTCTGAGCTCTGGATGTTTGTGTGTTGGCCACTGGGCGCCCCCCCTCTGCGTGTGTGGGTCATTACTGCAGGCCAGCAATGCATTGCCCTTGAACATGCTGCATTACAACAGCTTCCACATCTCGTGCTTTGGCCATTGTTGTCTCGTTTAATGTTGCGATCCTCAGTCCTGAACGTTTGCTGGATGTGTGATATCTGAATTTTAAAACTGAATTTTATTTTGGCATTTTGAGTCAAATGTATGTGATGGGTCATATTCTGTTCAGTGCTATGGAAATGGGCCACTTTATTATAGCAAAATTAAAGTGTGTGTGATGTAATTTTTGAACTTTGCATATAGTGACACAACATAAATATCTTGTATCGTTCAACTATGTTCGTTTTAGCAAACAAAATTATATATTAATGAAATTTCCATTCAAAGTGAGTTTAAAATTAAAATCTGTGTTTCTTCACGGGACATCTGACTACACGCGAATGCAACATCTGTGACGTAGGATGAAGAACGTCTTTAGAACGCCCCTTTTACATATTCATGGCGGACAATAAATAAACCGACGAATTTAGCAATCTAAGTGAAGATTTGAGCGATTTGTCTTCAGTTTGGGAAGCAGAAAGTTAGATGAACAAGAAACAGCAGGTTCTAATTTAGGTCTGCACCCGTATTTATTTGAGTCTTACCTTTTCAGGAAGCGAGGGAGCTCCGAGGGGGGGGCAGCTTTGTTTATTCCATTCTTGACGAAGGTTTTCATCTTTTGGGAAAGTGAAAAGGCTCACTTGTTCACTGATGATATTAGAACACCCAAATGCAACACAACGTAATGGCATTTTTCATGTTATACAAAAAAAAAAGACGATCTGGCAGAGAATGAATGTGTTATCATGGCAGACGAAAACTGAGGTTCCTTCTCCTACGTCACAGATGTTGCATTCGCGTCCCATGAAGAAACACGGTTTTTAATTTTAAACTCCCTTTGAAAGGAATTTTCATTAATATATCATTTTGTTTGCTAAAATGAACATAGATGAATGATACAAGATATTTATGTTGTCACTATATATGCAAAGTTCAAAAATGATGTTACACACTTTAAGTTTTATGTATTTTTCTCGTTCACATTTTTAAAATGGGACTCTCTTCCTGAAAAGCTGATTTGGTTTTCACTATTGTTGAGCAAAGCCTCTTTCTGTCATTTAATCTGACCTGAAGTTGATTGAATGTTGATAATTGATGGGGGAAATGGTTGACTTGAACGTGTTGGAACCTCACAGGGAGTTTGTTAAAGGGCAGGGGTCTGCAACCTGTGGCTCTTTGGTTCCTCTGCAGCGGCTCTTACAAGCTTTGACCAAAACTAACATAAAACTGAATTTCATTGGTTGTTATTCAAACAACAAAAATGACTAGTTTTAGCAGTTTTCCTGTCATTTCTTTTACAAACATGTGAATACTGGAACATGTACAAGGAGTAAAACATAACTTCATGCTTTATTTCTATACTCAATTTTTCCTCTATTAAAAAAAGAACGATCTGCATAGTTCATAGTTTTTATTAATTAAAATACCACGCCCCCCACCTCCGCTTACAAGAATCTGTTTTTCCGCTTACAAGAATCTGTTTTTTTCTTTCTTTTGTCTTAAATTGTAAAAATCTAAATATTAGATCTTTTTAGCTTTAATATGTCGCCCCCTAGTGGCCACAAAAGCCACCTCCAACAAACCTAAATTGGCCCACGGGCCACCATTTGATAATCACAGCAGGTTGCTGTGACTGATCACTTTTAATTTAGTGAACAAAGGCGTAAAATGGCTCTTTGGATCGTAAACGTTGCAGACCCTTGTTATTAGGGTGTGGTTCAGACACATCCATGTGGGCAAGAGAACTGAACCTCCTCCTAACCTGTAGTTTCACTTCATAATGTTGAAGTTCCAATCTGTCAATATGTAAACAGGTTAAATTAAGGCCAGATTTTGTAGCACAATGTCTAACTTTACTGCTGATCTGAACAGAACACTGGTTTCACTGGAACATCTTGATGCTTTTTGCAGCAGAACTACATTTGTCTCATCCGGACACACAACTGATCCACCATCAAACTTCCAGATTGTCCTGGTGGTGGGTCCATCTGTTGGTGCATGTTCTGCAGTGGCAGACGAACAGCCTGAGCACACGTGCACTTATAACCAAGAGATTTAGTTGAAGGTAAACTTGAGTTGTTCAGCTTGTTGCGTTAAAATAAAAGCTTTAAAGGGCATCAGCTTCAAGAAAAGTTTGAGTTTATGTGCAGATAGGGCTGGACGATATGGCCAAAATTTTTATCACGATATAGTTCTTAATTTCGGTCGATAACGATATAATTCGATATCGATATAAACAATATAAAAGCCTAAAAAAAACTATAAACTATACAAATAAATTAATGTTCTCCTTGTATTTGTATTTAGCCTCCAAAAAGATGGAAATCACCATCAAATAAACATAAACTTCTCAACCCAATAATTCTCAGTCGGGTCATCTGGACAGTTTCTTTTTTATAGAAACGTTTCACCCTCCATCCTCCATCCAATTTCTATAAAAAGAAACTGTCCAGATGACCCGACTGAGAATTATTGGATTTGGTACGTGGATTATTGAGCATGAACTTTCTTGCCATAAAATTCTCAACTGTGTCAATATTAATAGTTTTAACTTTAAACATCTTTAAAATTTACAGCATTGAAATTCATAGTTAATTAAATAAAACTTTTGGGTGTTGTTATTTATAAGAAGCTGACATAGAAATCTCATGGAAATTACTTAAGAATAAAAATAACAAAATCAATTGCATTACTGTATAAAGTAAAATAGTTTTTGAATGACAAAGTTTTGAATATATTGAATAATGTAATGATTGTTCCATATTTAATCTGTTGTATTGAAGTTTGGGGAAAAGCATGTAAAACTATTACAAACCCTGTTTTTTTTTTGTTTTTTTTAAGAGCTATAAGAATTATTAGTAGGAAGTGCTATGGTCACCCAACAAATATTTCATCAGTTTAAATTATTAAAATTTTATGATTTGGTTGAACATAGTATTTTACAAGTCATGTATAAAACTGAAAAAAAATTACCCCCCAAATATTCAATTAAAATTTGTTTAAAGTTATTAAACCCTGAAGGGAATGTAAATGTTTGTAAAACCTCCATTTAGGACTAGTTTGAAGGAGCTGAGTTGTAAATCAGGAAACAGGATTGTGTTGACTTGATATCACCATAAACATTTCTAAAACTATTTATATGTTTTAAAATATGATTAAATCAAAGTTGTTGGGAAGGTGTGGTGCAGGTGAAGTGAAGGTTGTTGTTTGTTTGTAGTTATTTTGTATTTTTTAAACAAGGGGCAGATATTAAAACACTATTTTCGTCTTTCTGCACATTTTCATTCAGTGTTTTTTTCTTCTTCTGATGAATTTGTTTTATTTTGAATTTAAAAAACATGCAGCGCTGCTGGGGCTGTTTGTTTACGTCGTAGTTTCAGGGAAACGTTGGCTCAAACTTTATTGTTCTTCATCTTCTGACTCTCATCATATTCTATCGAGTGGAAACTCTTCAGATTAAACAAGTTAGATGTTCCCACCGCTAGTTAGAACGACTTTGTCACGTTTTGCAAAATAAAGAAACCGAGTAAGACTCGCTGCAGATGAGACCTGCAGTTTAACAAAACCGAACTACGTCCACACCGACGAATTAGTCTTTCCTCTCATCAGTGATGTCGTCTGCTTTCTCTTCGCTTGTGAAACTTTGTTCAGTCACATTCTGACGGTCATGAGCACTCGTTTGACTCGTTTTGAAGCGAAAACTTAACGCGCTTTGGAGACTAGCTTAGCTTTTAGCCTGCTACCGCTAACGCCTGCTGCTGGACTGAGCGCTGCGTAACAACGACGTCACCACGCACGTTTTGTGTCACAGCTTTTTCTGTCCGGGCGGGTTGTTGAAGCAGCCGCTCCAACCCGAACAGAAACAGAAAAACGTCAGTGAAACGTTGTAAAATCCTATCGAAATATCGAAAATATGCTTAAACTTCATATCATCGTTATTGAATAAAAGTATATCGCGATATTTATCGTTATTGAATTATCGTCCAGCACTATGTGCAGATGATCTATAGTGGATCAGAAACACAAGCTTGACTCATTTTTGTTCTCCTTGCACCAGTGGGTGAACATCGCCACTCCTTCCTCATCGCACGTTTTTGCACAACTGTGAGCTCTCCAGCGTTTGCTTTTGTCTACTTGGTGTGTGTGTGGGTAGGCGAGCGGCATCTGTGTTTTCAGCCGAAATATTTTGAACCGTTACTTGTGGGCTTTTAGTTTTCAAGGACGGGTTGTGCATGTCAGAGTACGCATTCTGGAGGTTTTTCCTCTGCAGCTTGTCACGCATACTCAGTCGATTTAATCCTCTTGAGGAGTAAGTAGCAGAGATGCATGCCTCCTCACTTTGAGTGCTCCGCGTCACCTCGGTACACGCTGATCTCACTGTTTGCTCTGGGCTCGACGTAAAGAAGCTCCAAACTTTGCAGCAGAATATTTTTTTTTCCAATCAGCCATTTGACACGTACAACTTGTTTTCATATTAATGCGGTTCTTGGAGGTGTTCTGTAAACGACTCATTCATCTGACGACCCCTGCAGTTCCAGTTCTAGAAAAGAGGCAATCAAATTTAAAAAGGACTGAACTAAACCATAATGTTTAGGCCTACATCTCAAGAACTTTGGAAAAAGTGTCCATCGTTCAGCTGAAGTCCATCTCTGAGAGGAATGTTTGAAAACCTGAACCAGGGATCTGAGCAGTGGCTTCATGTAATGGAGCAGCTTTTGTTTAAAGTATGAACTTGTCAATTTGGTGTGAACAGGTGAGCTGCTGAAAAGTCTCCACCAGTAATGAAGTTTAAATGTTTGCCTACAAGACTGGTTTTATCCCAGCAAGGGTCTTCTCTTCCATTAAGTGTGGCGTATGGCAGATTTTGATTCTGGGCGTCAGTGCAGGGTCCAACGGTGTCTAGTCCTGGTCTTGAGGCGTCATTATTATCCTTCATGTTTCAGTTGTTTTCTCAGCATGTCAAGTCCTGCAGGTGTGTGCGTCGCCCATTCATTTAAATGTTTCAAATCAGATAAACGTCTAAAACAATCGATGGACCCCAACAGCACAGGTCTACACCTGCACCCAAACCTAATTTGAGGGCTGGTCCTGTGAGACGTGTGCTTAAAGGTCCCCACCCTTTTTTAGGCCTTTCTGGTCCTCTGATAACGTCACATGTGGTCAGTGACCACTTGCTCTTCTCAAGGGCGGGACGTCTCCGCTTTTGCTTTGTCTTGTCTGTGAACTGTCTGAGAGCCTCTCTTCTACAAAATCTTCTGAATCATAACTATGGACTTCAATTTGGTCAGTTGGTCCCTCAACACAACTGATAACATTTCTTCAACAAGAAGACGGGCTGTAGGCAAGCTGATTTGCCCTGTTTGCATGCACACAGCTGGATATCTCATCGACTTGGAAGACTTGATGCGTCTATCTCTGCTGTCATCTGTGGATCTTAAGGATGCATATTTAATTGGATTTATGATAACTGGTTCCTGCTTTTTGGATTTGGCTGGTTCCTGGTCTATCAACACACAAGGAAGACGTCGGCAGCAAATCTGGACCTGGTCAGGCTGCCTGCCTTACATGATGGCTTGGTTGAACCAAGCCATCATGTAAGGCAGGCAGCCTGACCAACCAAGTTGGTTCATGTCTCGAGAAACCAGACTTTTGGCTGAATGGATTAGATCTCGGGGATTTTCTGAGGCTCGTTCCATTTGTTTGGTCATTTTAATGTGGACATTTTTGGAAGCGAGTGGACCGACACAGACTGAAGGTAGATGTCATTAAAGTTCTGCCTGTTCCCAAAACGATTGTGTCTATCTGAGATTTGGCTCCCTGACTAGCCTTGAAAGGCTGTCTTATCTCAACACGCCTGCTGAAGTTTTGTAAACCTGACGCTCTCACCCATCCCAACCCTTCTGCTGAGGAATTCCACGGACTTTTCAGAGGAGCCCAGCTGAATAAACATTCTGTCATCATTTCAGGACTCTGGATTTCGACTCTGGCCGTCCTTGGCAGCTCTATCTGAACTCTGCAGTACGGGCTTGCATGCAACCGCCTTTGAGTCCCCCTCCCCCACCCTCTGCGTAATGTCGGCGTTATTATGTGCTTGTGCTTTATGAATTCTTTTGTCTCCAAACCCTGTCATTTTTTTCACCACTTTTATTGTCTGTCCAACAGATCTCACTTGTAAATGAGTCTTCGAGGCTCAATGTGACTTATCTGTTTAAATAAAAGTTGAATGAGAGTGAAGTCCTGAGCCCACGAGGCTCTTGATGGAGGCATCTTGATTGATATCTGCCTCCACTCCTGATCCAATGTTGACCTTCTGTCTGTGGGTTTTCTGACAGATCTCTTGGTAATCTGAGACCAGATGTGCTCCGCTCTGTTCATTGTGAGAAACTGAAGGTGAACGGGTTCTTCTGGGAAATGATCAGAAAGCAGATCTCGTGGTCTCTTTGTGTGTGTGCGTTTTCTGGCCCTGGTTTCTGTAGAAAACTGAGGCAGGCTCTCTTGGGGATGCGCGGCGCTCAAATGCCAGCGTTCAGACGGTGCTGCAGGCGGGCGGCACACGCTGAAAGCCTGGATGGAGAATTTTGGGAAGCGGCAAGCTGCCATGAATCCTGTTCCAAGTGTTTATCTAATGGAATAGTTCTGCCTTGTGGCTGAATCTCATTTGGAACAATAGCCAGTGTTTGTACTTTGAATAAAAGGTGAAACATGAAACGGAGATTGAATTAAGTCTTTTTTGTTTGTTTCTTCAACATGTTCCTGCGGCCAGCTTCCTGTTCCTGTGCACATGAAGGTTGAGTTAAAAAACTGCATTACATTTTGGTTTTTGTTTTTTTGGCAAGTTAAATGTTTGGCTGAGTCTTGTTTTTCCATTTTCTGATCTCTTGTTCTTAAGTTTACATCTTAGATTATTAATACAGTATTAATATACTGTACTGTACTGTATTTGGAAAGAGCAGCAGGAGGTGTGAGCTGAGTGTTCACATTCAAGGTTTTGATCACATTAACTTTGTTGATTATTTAAAAAGTTATGGTAAAAGCTTGAATAGTACAGAAAAAACTGTTATGTGAAGTGTTTTTGTTTTGGATGAGGTTAATGGTTAAAATAGTCTACTGGTTACATGTTGGGAGAACATCAGAAACGTATTGGCTGTATTTTGCAGCTGCATTAACAGTAGATCAGAGCAATAACATTTTATTTCCTCCAGACGTATGTCAAACTCAAGGTCTGTGGGCCACATGTGACATCTTATCTGGCCCCCAAGATAATGTGAAGTGTAAAATACTTCCATCTCTTGAATTTTTTTAATTAATCTTTGATTATGATGTCAAAAGCACAACAGAGAACATCAAATGAGACTAATCAAACTTGAGGAACCTGTGACGAAGATATGTTGTGTATCTGATTTGAGTTAATGTAGATTCTGAAATTGGCCCTTAGTTTGACAAGTTTTAATTTTGTCCCCCTTTTGTAAGTGAGTTTGACACCCCTGCTCAAGTGAAGCACAACTTACAAATTAAACCAGCCACTAGAATGTAACACTTTGAGCTTTATCAACTCCAGCAGAAATACAACTCTGGTTAAACTTCTCTGCACCTGCTGAGAAGGAAAGCTGTGAGATGAGTGGTTTGAAAGCTGGCTGCTTTGATATTAAAGTTACATGATGTGGCCCAAAATGGGGGGCAAAAATGATCAAAATACGATGTTTGGTGCTCAGCATCACCCGACTCCTCAAGAAGAACCTTCAGCCCAGGATTTTAAAGAACTGCATAGAGTCATTCAACAAGATGCTTGGAGTGAATTATGTCCAAACTCCCCTTGACAAGCAGCCTTCTGTCAGTCTGGTGGTAAACTGCTAAATGAATTATTTAAACATTTAGCCTTGATCTTAAATATGAACAAAGTGCTGATCACACATTGGTTTAAAATCTGCTCTTAGTGTAGGAGGAACAATTTCACTTGGCTTCTCAGCGTCTCTGTGCATCAAAATAAAGTAACTAACATTACACTAATAATAGTTTGGTAACTAGAGTTTCAGGCAGCAGTTGTAATATTTCCATCCATCCATCCATTTTCGTCCGCTTATCCGGGGTCGGGTCGCGGGGGTAGTAGCCTAAGTAGGGAGGCCCAGACTTCCCTCTCCCCAGCCACTTGGAGCAGCTCCTCTGGGGGAATCCCAAGGCGTTCCCAGGCCAGCCGAGAAACATAGTCCCTCCAGCGTGTCCTGGGTCTTCCTCTGGGTCTCCTCCCGGTGGGACATGCCCGGAACACCTCACCAGGGAGGCGTCCAGGAGGCATCCTAACCAGATGCCCGAGCCACCTCAACTGGCTCCTTTCGATGTGGAGAAGCAGCGGCTCTACTCCGAGTCCCTCCCGGATGACTGAGCTTCTCACCCTATCTCTAAGGGAGAGTCCAGACACCCTGCGGAGAAAACTCATTTCAGCCGCTTGTATCCGAGATCTCGTTCTTTCGGTCATAACCCAGAGCTCATGACCATAGATGAGGGTGGGAACGTAGATCGATCGGTAAATTGAGAGCTTTGCCTTTTGACTCAGCTCTCTCTTCACCACGACAGACCGGTACAGCGCCCGCTTCACTGCGGACGCTGCACCTATCCGCCTATCGATCTCACGCTCCAGTTTTCCCTCATTCGTGAACAAGATCCCGAGATACTTAAACTCCTCCACTTGGGGCAGGACCTCCTCCCCGACCCGGAGAGGGCATGCTACCCTTTTCCGGCTCAAGACCATGGCCTCGGATTTGGAGGAACTGATCCTCATCCCGGCCGCATCACACTCGGCTGCAAACCGCTCCAGCGAAAGCTGTAGATCACGAACTGATGAAGCCAATAGGACCACATCATCTGCAAAAAACAGAGAAGCGATTCTAAGGCCACCAAAACGGATCCTCTCAACACCTTGGCTGCGCCTAGAAATTCTGTCCATAAAAGTTATGAACAGAATCGGTGACAAAGGGCAACCTTGGCGGAGTCCAACTCTCACAGGGAACGAGCCTGACTTACTGCCAGCGATGCGGACCAAGCTCTGACACCGGTCGTACAGGGACCCAACAGCCCGTATCAAAGGGCCCGGTACCCCATACTCCCGGAGTACCCCCCACAGAAGCCCCCGAGGGACGCGGTCGAATATTAATTAATTTATTAATTATGTAATATTTGTTTTTAAATAAAATTGTATTTTGTTTAAATACTGTGAAATTGTATTTTTACTCTAGGGTTTTATTCTGGTAAGATTTTAAATGAAACGATACATTTTCTGGGTTGCCTTTTTTGTCGAAACTACAGTATTAACTTTCATGAAGGTTTGGTATAATCTGCACTATACATTGAAGATCCATAGCTAATCTTTTAGTTCTCCAATGAAAGGATTAAAAACTTTGCTTTTTTTATGTGTAATTTGGGCTAGATATCCAGCTCTGGCCCTGGTGTGCGGTTGTACCTTTCTGTATGGAGAAATGTTATATTTGTACATCTTTGTATAATTTTAGAAAAAGCCATCAATGCAGTACTGTCAGTTTGTACTTGAATTAGGTAGCTAAAATGGAAAAATCTCAACAAATGTGATTTTATGTACCGTATTTTATTTTTCATAAAAACACATTGTTTTGGTGTCATAATACACAATTTCTTATTCACTTTCATTGAATGTTTTTTGTGATGCAGTAGGTTGAGGTCTTATTTGACCCTTGGCCGAAAACGGAAAAAGGTGGATTTTAGATGTAAATGTGAAAAACAGAAAAACATTGTTTTCACACATAACTATCTTTCTATATAATTTTTATCTTATGCTGCACAGAAATTAAAATCCTCCATGACAATTTTTTGTTTTAAATAAAGTACAAACACAATTGAAAACATTTTACTCTTCAAGCCTGCGAATTGGCACAAAATGGGAAAAACTGGCATTTTTGAGGCCTCTGTTTATTTCTAATCACCACAAACTTTTCTTTTTGATAAAGTACTATGTAGATACTACACCTCCGGTATTTTTTTAATGTACTCTGCCTTTTCAGTAACTAGGTAGGTGGCAGGAGTCATTTCCCAACATCAACACGTAGATGTGTGTGGTGACAATGGTGAAACTAATCACTGAAAGTCTTACCAGCATCACAGGCATGAAAACAGTTATGAAGTTGTATTCAGTAACGGCTGTCAATCAGTTTTGTAGATGACTGAGGCACAGGTACAGTAAAATGTAATTTATTTGTTGCAGAGAAATGTTACTTTCAGTTGAACGTAGTCTGCTCAGCACTATTGTTGGCATATTTTAACACCAGCTGATGTTCTGCAGCCTGAGCCGAGATGAAAACTCAGCCTGTAGGAAACTCCACCTGACATTTCTCAGATGTTTAAGATTAAACCTATCCAGCAGGTGTTTCACATTTTATCTACTTTTTGTTTTCTCTACTTGGCTAATATTTACTGTTTATAATGTTCAATCTAAATGTTACCTCTTTATATTTTTGATTACAGTATAACCCCAGTTGTTGGTTCTGTTACAGTATAAACTAAAGCACACATCAAACTCGAGGCCTGCAGGCCAAACATGGTCCCACACTGTGGTGTAAGAGGACTTCACAACTTTATTAGGAAGTTGTTTAGTGACACAGCAGGTTACATATGTTTATCAATCTTTCATTTGTTGGTAAGGGAATTTATACTTGTTGTATTTAACAAGTAAATTGTACTTCAAAGATTTTATAACACTTTATCTGGGTATGGTTGATTTTATAGAATATATATACTGTACTGAGGTTTATGAAGGAAACTTGTTCTGTGGATTTCTGAGGATAGGCTGTTTAGTTAACATCGTAATACTGTGCAGAAGGTGTTTTGTGAGAAAAGTACAGTATGATGAAGTAAAGACAATTTAATGGTGCTCAATGTGCGAGTACATGCAGTTTTCAAGTATGAGCTCAGATAAAGTTCAGCTTGAAGGCAGGCTGTCGGTGTGCTACCTTCAGACTACACTGACTTGTTGTTTTAAGTAATAAACTCTTAAAATGGCTAGACATTAGACAATGCATAGCTCAAATTAGATTTTAAAAAAACATTTTCCTGGGGGACATGCCCCCAGACCCCGCTTGGACTACTTCAATTCAAAACTGCAAACTAAAACATATACAGGTGCTAGTCATAAAATTTGAATATCATGAAAAAGTTTATTTATTTTAGTAATTCCCTTCGAAAAGTGAAACTTGTATATTAATTCATTATACACAGATGTATTTCAGAGTCAGAGTCAGAGAGTCTTTATTGTCATTTGCACTGCATGTGGTACATGTGATGAAAACGAGATTATGTACACTAGGGCTGCAACTAACGATTATTTCAATAATCGATTAAT
>JBBPBX010020679.1:27071-43118 GCA_038048925.1 Garcialebias charrua | reverse complement strand
ATCCTGGTGGACACTGGACCCAGATCCGAACCGCCGGTCCGCTTCGTGGAACAGCTTCGACCTCGCAGGAAAAAAATAAAAATAAAACCTCAGTTGGTTGTTCTGTGATCGAACTAAACACAAGGAAACATTATTAAGAACATGGTTTACCTTGTAGCCCTGCTGTAAATCAGCTGATTCTCACGGACTAAAGTCAGACATGTTGACTCGGTTCTGGTTCTGCTCAGCAACTGGTGCGCAGATGAAGCGGCCCCACTCGGTGTCCGATCTGTTGACTCTTATCCAAATTCCAGCTTTAACTTGTTGTTAACTTGTTGACAACAACTTGTAGTTTAGCTGAACTTTTAGCCAGAGAGGAAAACAGGCTGCCTCGTGTGCTCTGTTTGTTTACCTCAGGCAGCAGTGGCACGCGTGCGCAGTAGTGAAGGTTCCAAAAATCACAGCGCCATCTAATGGCCCAGCATGGTAACTACAGTAAATTCATGAGTACGGGGGGTGGGGGGGAGAGAGTCGTATCCACAGAATTCGCCCATGTCAACGCAAAACTTTCAACCTAATTAACATACCCAAAAGTTGCGTTTCCCCCACACAGTGTCCGTGTAAACAGGGCCTAAAATAAGTCTTTTCCAGGTCAATGGTTTATAAAAATCATGTTTTATTTAAGTCCATCGGTTTCACAGTTCATGTACATTGTTCTCAGTTTCTTATCAACATCATACGACACAGTTCAGCTGCACATTCACAGAATGAATGGTTCCACTAAAGTGAAGACTGACATGTGTTACAAAACTAGGGAGTCCTGTGTAATATTTAACCTTCTCTATGTTATGTTTAAAGGACTGTGGTGTAATTGTTGCAGCAGCTAAAGAGTCTTCCAAGTTTTTAATTCTGGTCAACATTTGCTGAAACTCTACTCTCTTCTGGTTTCCTAGTTGCAGTTCTGAACTGGCACCATCACCACTGGTTTCCTCATCAGCAACTCCATCCTGTGGTGGTGTGTGGTGAAGCTGTGGAGGTGGTGTGGGAATTGGAGTCTGTTCCAGTAACGCCGCTGCGATGGCTTCACACTGCTTCTTCTTCTGTCGCCTGCCCTGTGCACGAGCATACCTGTGAACAGATGAACATAATCAGAGTTGTTGAAGGAGGAGAAAAAACAAATAAAATCTCAAATTTGATGAAATTACTTTCAGTCTGAGTCAATGTACAACACACACCTCGTAAAGAAAAAATGAAGCACAACTAAAAAACTGTAATATAACTTTGATATGTGATCAACTGCTTTTGCACTTTAAAACTTCTACTTCATAAAACATTGTGTGTGAATGTGTGTCTTATTAAATGATGCAAGAAATTTGTAAAGCGTCTTTGAGGGCCTCAAAAAGAAAGACTAATGCAATATTATTTCTATTATTATTATTACCATAAACAAAAATAACAGGATTGTATGAGATATGGACGTATGGTTAAATCGCATTAGGTGAGCACAGACTTTTTGTGCTTTTTCTATGCAACAAGAAGTACTTGTTAATAAACCATAACTTCACTTTAATTTCAAATGAAACACTGTTAACAGTATCTTTAACTTAACCACAGAGGGTCATAATTATACAAAATATGACAGCTTGTTATACAAGGCAATAACATCATATAGCCACCTGTTTGATGCATTTTCTCTGGCTGAATGTGCAGACATGTCATAACCCAGGTTGAGAGAAGGAGCCCATCAGGATTTGTCTGGTTAAAAAGGGCAGCAGGTTTACCTGGAAAATACAGAAAAAAGAAAAAGTCACAACCTGCCCTGACTTTCTGTAATGCATAATCTGACAGTCTACATGCACATTTACATGGTTGATTACTCAACGTTCAGCTAACTTTGACTGTTCATTTACATTTTACCATTTCTCTGTGTTTTTAACAACACTCACCATTTTTGAAGTGCTCTGAACATACTCTTTAATATTTGGATGGGCTGAAATCCCTGCGATAGTCAGTGAAAAGCATCTCGCCAGCCATAAGTCACGTCGCTTTGCTGATAGTTCTTCTGTTGCTTCTCCTTGGTGTTTTAAGACCTTCGGAATTAAAAAAAAAGGACCGCTTCACTTCACCGCAACCAGCACGGTTGTTGCAGCGAACGACGACGCAACCTTGGACCATGATTGCTACAAAACTACTAGAAATCCAACAACAAAGAAACGAACCGGCGCGTCTACATACACTGAACACTCGGCTACTTCCGCCAACAAAATGGCGATTCGGTCACGTGATCTACAGGTCGCTACGTCATGTGAAAAGCATCTATATTGAGGTAAGCTGAAAGTTTTTGTTTTTTTTATCAGTTGATTACTGACTTCTAGTGACCTAGTAACATACTAATGTTGTATAATAAATATAAACGTGAAAGACAACAAAACCAGGAGAACCCTTGACCAATTTGTTCTGCACCGGGCAACACCAGAGGCAGATATGGTATGTAAAAAAAAAAACTGCCATCAGTTATGTCCAGAAGTGGTTTGACTTCTCAGAGGAAAACTGGCTCTTTCACCTTCAGCCCCTCTCTCTGGCATCTGGAAAAATATCCTTTGAGGAAGTGGAGAAGATCACTGAAAGTCTTCACCTGGTTGGCAGGTAAAAATTCAATAATTTCCAGTGTAGTGGTGAACCATGTTTAATTATTGATAGTTATAAACAAAAGTGTACAATTGACACGTACAAATAAATACATAATTGTGAATTTACTTTACACTATGCAAACATACAACCTTGTCCATCTTTAAAAAAACACAGTTCATATAGGTAAATTAATAAATACATTTCAAAATGTAGTTTAAATACAATGCTAAATTATAAATATAAACAATACACGTTTTTCCATTTATTTATCACTACATAACCTAGGCTATGTGTCACTAATGAACTTTAACACCTTTTGGCAGGCTAAACATGTCTATGGATGAGCTGTATGAGGAATGTGTGACTGCAAACAGCCTGATAGACCACCTCACCACCTCACCTCAGGAGAAAGAAAGGTGGCAGTCCCAGGGAACAGCAGAGAAGTGGATGCAAGTTCTTCAGGCAGCTGACCTCCCCAACATCCAGCTGTTGTATCCTTTGTCCTCAGCATCCCATCTTCCACTGGGTTTGTGGAAAGGATTTTCTCTTTCATGAAAAGTAAGTGGACTGATGTGCGAAACAAATGTTCTACTGAACTAATTAGAAGTGAGCTCATTGTCAGTCTAAATTATGAAATGTCTTGCTCAGAGTTTTACTCTTTGGCACTGAAAAACAGAGCACTCCTTGCTGCAGCACGATCTCAGCAGAAAAACAAATGGAAAAAATAGGTTGACTCCATAATGTAACGTTCCACTGTTTAGTTTACAAGTTTTTTATTTTTACTACAAGTGGAAAGCCATGGCCTTTGAGGCACAATGTGTTTATGTTTACAGATTTACTACAAACTTTATTTGCACGTTGCACTAAATGCACTATTACAGAATGTTCGTATTGATTTTTTGTTATTTAATACTGTTTTAAGTTATTAAGCAGGACAGAGGTCTGTTTAAGAAAGATACATAATTCTGTTTTAAGTTATTAAGCAGGACAGAGGTCTGTTTAAGAAAGATACATAATTTTCAAAAGATATGTTTGTTTCTGGCAATTCTATTTGCACTAAAAATAAATGGTTAATTGTGTAATAATTTGTTTATACATATTTTTATAATTCAAAAACACGTATCCAAATGAATTCAGGTTGATTTCAAAGTGAGGAGGGGCAGGCAGGGTGTTTGTGTGTGTGTGTGTGTGGGGGGGTTAAATGGGGTGACCAGCCCTGCCGAGAGGTGTCCCTTATTTATTTATCAAGGAGTTGGCAACCCTATTTTCAATGGGCATATATGCAGTTAAGACAGGTAGCTTAGTGCACCCCTAGTTTTTCAACATTAACAATATAATATAATCTAGTCTAAAAAAATGATTTTTGTGGGGGAGGTGGGGTTGTATACAATAGTATGTGTGGTGCAGCCTAAGCATTTGTCTTTGTTGTTGCTTTTTCTTACGCTACTTTTACTGTTATACTTTTAAGTAGTTTTGAAACCAGTACTTTTTTACTTTTACTTGAGTAAAAAGCTAGAGTTGATACTTCTACTTCTACAGAAGTAATTTTAAATCCCAGTATCTATACTTCTACTTGAGTAATGAATGTGAATACTTTTGACACCACTGAATATAACTCATCATTACTTATAAAATATTTATCCTACACAACTAAAAACATATATGCATATATTTCAAAATACTGTATTTTTATTTTATTATTTCATTTTTTTTTAAGTCTTCAATTTAAAATGGTGAATAGCTCCAGAAGTTCCAGTGGGGTGGCACCCTAGCGCCCCCTATTGGCCGGCCGCCCCTGCAAAGAATGTCAAATGAGACCAATCAAACTCTTGTTGGGGAACCTGCAATCAAGAAAAGATATTGGGTATCTAACTTGAGTTAATTCTGAAACTGGCCCTTCGTTTAAAAAAGGTTTTAATGTTGGCCCCTTTTGTAAATGGGTTTGACACCCCTGGTTTAGACCGTCCAAAATTTTGTTTTTTGATCGTTAAAAGCAGCTAAGTTGAGAAGCTAAGCTACGAGCTAAGCTAACAGGCCGACCTCGGGGGGGACTCTGTCTTGGCAAAGCTCCAAAATTCACAGTTGAAACCCGTGCCTTCGTCTAAAAAGTTGTTTTTCTCTGCAAAAAGAAGCTGAGAACTTATTTACGGATTTTTTTATTAAAAGCTTTGTGTGACAAATGCTATGCTAAAGAGCTCAAACCACACCGAGCGTCCGCCATTTTGAGAATTAAAAAACAGGAAGGAGAGACAGCCCATGTCACATCAAGGAGTCTCCTCCCATTTTTCTAATAGAGACACGCTGCTCGCTCCCTCACTATCCATCCTTCAGTTCAAACAGTCTTACACTGTCATCCAGGAATCAAAAAATGTACTACACACACAAATTAACCAACATTTCTTCTTAAATTTGACAATGATTACTAATTATTGTCAAATTTCAAACAATATTATCATTTATCACAATCATTTCTGAGACAGTTAATCGCCCAGCAAAAATTATCGTGACAGGCCTGGTGATTATTAAGACAAGGTGTAAGGCACTGGACTTGGCTGACGTTTTTGCAGACAGTCTATTTCTCATGGACATTTTATACTCAACAGAAAACCACGAGGAAGAAATCATAAGTCCTCCCACTGCGGTGCACGTCATGTGCAATCAGAATCAACACAGACCGCATGGTTTTCAGAGTGGGTGTTTATTTTCAGTTGGAGTTGGAGGAGGAAGATCTGGTATTTCTGTTGTTAACCAAGGAGAAACACCATTTTGTACAAAGTATATTTATCACAAATAGATAAGCCACTTTAAATTAAAAATCCTTCCATGAGGTGCTAGCCGATTGCACAATGCTGTGAGAACTAGTTCTGCCTGATGGGGGTGTCAGCAAGTGGTATGAGTAGAAAAATAAAAATTTTGTCAAGCACCAATGGCAACTAGACATAAGAAAGGACTTCTCCGTGACTATAAGTCAGCCTTTAGTTTTCCAAGTGAGCAGTTGAATAATTTTTAAGATGCAACTCAATTTTCACATAGAGACAATTTGTTTGAGACGTGTTTTCAGACTGCTTTTCTTTCAGCCTCTCGTTAACTTGGCAGCAGGGACTGGAACAGTTAACAAAGTTCATGCTCAATCATCCAGGTACCAAATCCTACAAATCTCAGTCTGATCATCAGGACAGTTGTTTGAGATGGCGACCACAACTGGCAGCACCTGTAACATATATTTTATCTTAGTTATTTTTACACGTTTATTATTCAGTTTATATATCAAAATGTAGTCGTTTAGATTATGGTAAATGGAGCTTATTTATATAGCGCTTTCCAGCCCCTTGTGAGGAGCCCCAAAGCGCTTTACAATACCAGCCATCCACCCATTCATTCACCGGTAGTGGTAGCTTGCCTTGCAAGGCGCCATCCAGACCTACCGGGAGCAACTCTGGGTTAAGTGTCTTGCCCAGGGACACAATGGCACATGGTGAGCGGACGCGGGATTCGAACCTCCAACCTTCCGATCGGGGGTCGGCTGCCATTACCACTGTGCCACAGCCGCACATTACACACAGCCGATTATTACAAAGTTTATGTTGCAATTTGAGCAGCAGCTGTTCTGGCACCGTTCAAATGTTTTTATCAGAAATGTTTTAGCCCATGTTGTTTCATTATATGTTACAACAGCCTGCTGACTCGCGCACGTGACACTTTCAGGTTTCCCCTAGTAGACTGACGTCATCGCGGCAAACAAGTGAAAGCGTGCGCGCGGCCGGAGGAGGATGTACTGCACGCGTGATGTTGTGTGGGACATAATGGAGGACAGGTAGCTCGCTGAGGGAACAGCTCATCAACTGCTGACCGGTGTGTCCAGTCGTTGTCTCGGAGCCTCTGAACCTTCAGTCGACAGCCGCTCGCTGCCGCCGTTCTGCCGGACCGAGCGACGCCCTGGACCGCGACAAAATGCCGAACATCAAGATATTCAGCGGCAGCTCTCACCCGGATCTGTCTCAAAAGATAGCAGACCGCTTGGGTCTCGAACTGGGGAAGGTGGTTACAAAAAAATTTAGCAACCAAGAAACGTGGTAAGTTTTATTCCCCCCCTCCACACCGTGTTTTTCTACGTGATGATAAATGCGCGAGGCAGCGAAGCTACTGAGCTAACGGGTGTCGCGGTGAAATTCCCGCGCGGTGTTTTCTGGAACTTGTAGTCCACGGTTGGCTTATAATAACTTTTGTCAGGGAATTGGATTATGGGATGGTTTGGAGAATGAAATTAATAATGCCAAGTCAATGTTTACATTTAAGAAAATGATCAAAACTAAATGGTTTAAAAAAATACATAGCGTAATGTGTATTGTATTAGAAAATTAGAAAGAGTTATTCATTGTGTACTGCTACTGGAAAATTATTATTGTTTGAACTGATTGTTTGAAAAAAGGGGCAGATATAATAAGATTTTTTCTTCTGTCTGCTACCTTTCATTTTTTTTATATTTTGTACGTTTATGGGATTGTTTTGTATTGCGTGTTTTGTTTTTGTAAAAAAAAAAAAAGGAACAAATTTTAATAAACAAAAACATCTCAATGTGATCAATAAAGCTAGCTAGCCTACCACTAAAGTGTTATTGTTGGCACAAAGATACCATGGATGACACTGAATTTGTGAGCCTGCTGTTCATGATTGGTCATGTGGACATTAGCCAGTGTTTACCCTCTCATCTGTCAGCTCCTGTCAGGGTTTGTTAGCTCCCTGGCTCAAAGTGCTGTTTGTTTTGTCACTTTGTGTCTCTGGCAGTGTGGAGATTGGAGAGAGCGTGCGTGGGGAAGATGTCTACATCGTCCAGAGCGGCTGTGGGGAGATCAACGACAACCTGATGGAGCTGCTGATCATGATCAACGCCTGTAAGATTGCCTCTGCCTCCAGGGTCACTGCTGTCATCCCCTGCTTTCCTTACGCCCGGCAAGACAAGAAGGACAAGGTGGGGGTGAGAGACATCTGTATACTTACTTCGGTCATGTCATTTGCCCTCCAACATCATGGCAGCCATTTGTTAAGGCATGGGGGTGCACCGCACGTTTGTTTGATCATGATCATATTCCTGAGCCACTTGAGGCTGTGCATTTTTCTTGAAGCATTTTATGCAATTAAGATGTTCTTTATATGATGAAAGTCTGGGTTTCTACAGATTTGTAACATTTGATTGAACTCAGTCACCCAGCTCTCTGTTAAGTGTTATTTTTAGATAAGAGCTGCGCCTGCCGGTTTATTCCTTCCATGTGACTGAGGAGATCTGTTTTCGTTGCAGAGCCGCGCTCCCATCTCTGCCAAGCTGGTGGCCAACATGTTGTCTGTGTCAGGCGCGGACCACATCATCACCATGGATTTGCATGCCTCACAGATACAGGTGAGTTAATGTAGTAACAAGATAACACACCACAGCAATTTGAGGTGAATTGTTTCATTGTCTTGCAACTAATTTATCCTGGACATAGTCTTATTTTTACTAGGATTTTTTTTTTTTAACTACCCGGTAATTTATGAATTGTTGCAAAATTTCTGTTCTTTTTTGCAATGCTTTATGTTAGATGCAGCATTTTTAGGCAGTCAAATGTAAAGTGACTATCCAAGCCATTTGCCACAATCCTCACTGCTGCCACCAAAACTTTTACACTGGTAGAATTAAAGGCAATGGAAGTAGCCATGTTTTTTTTTCTCCCATAAACAAATGATCTATCCTTGTTTTGACTGCGCTTCAAGGCTGTACCTACCTCTCAGGTAAACATGTTACCTATCCTTTTTCCATCGCTCAGTCACATACATAAACCTGGAACAGAGAAGGGATGATAAATGTAAAAAAGAAAAATAAGCACCACAGCATGATGCTACCACCACCATGCTTGACGATTACAAAGTCATAGTTGTTTTAAAAGCATGACATTGACTACTCCAAACCTACTTTCTGTCACTGACCCAGAGGGCATTTGGCTTGTTCGTAGCTGCAAATTTCAGTCAATCTTGAAGGCGCCACTCTTTTGGAGGAGGAGCTTCTCTCTTGGTTGGCGCCTTTTCCGTCCATGGTAAAACTCACTTCGCTGTGGACTGCTTGGCAAAGAGCCACGAAGAAGTGTTGACTCTGAAATGGAGAGCAAAGCATTTTCCGGTGGGAAGTGGTGTCACCTTAAATCAACGTGCTCTTGAGTTTAAGGTGTCATTTAACAGATGACAACATAGATGTGCTGTTGAGGCAAATAAAAAATCATCAGAACTTGCTTATTGTTTACAGAGCCTGTTTAGCCGGTTCAGCTGCTGCATCTCAGCAGGACATTCGGCTGATGTGCAGCTTGTTATCAGTTCCAGCCAGTCCATTCGGCGAGTTGCTTTCTTACCCATGCTGCAAATGGCGTGCACGCATTGTCAGTTGTGTTACAGCGGTTTCCTGTTCATGGCAGGCTTGAGTTGTTCCTGAACATCTTAATTAATCCATCTGATGGCAACACGTTAAGTCTTCCTGAATTGGGCAAAATGACAACATGTGTGAATACTTTGTATTTTCATACAGTTATTTGGACTGATACACTTAATGTCTGAAGTTTTAAATGGCTTTAAAATACTTTTCCCAACTTGTGTATACAGTATTTACATTTTATTACCATAATTCTTATTAGATCAGAGAGGATCTTGGGTCCGGATGAAACTAGGGCTGGACGATGTGACCAAAACTTTTTTATCGCAATACATTTCTTAATTTCGGTCGATAACGGTATAATTCGATATCGATATAAACAAAATGAAAAACTGTACAAATAAATTAATGTTCACCTTTAATTTGTTTTTAGCCTTCAAAAAATTTTTTTTATCACCGTCAAATAACCAAAACTCTCAACTTTGTCAATATTAATAGTTTTATCTTTAAACAACATAACCTGGGTTTCTCTTTAGCTACAGCTGGGGCTGTTGTTTCAGGGACACGTTGGCTCAAACTTTATTGTGCTTCATCTTCTGACTCTCAGCCGATTCTGTCGAGTGGAACACGTTCGATGTGTTCCCACCACTAGTTGGAACGACTCTCCGTCACATTTTGCAACACACTGAAACATGCAGTTTATTGGATTTTAGAAAGCTGAACCATTTCCACACCTTTGAATTAGTCTTTCCTCTCATCAGTGATGTCATCTGCTTTCTCTTCACTTGTGAAACATTGTTCAGTCACATTCTGACGGGCATGGGCACTCGTTTTGAAGTGAAAACTTAACTTGCGTTGCAGATTAGCCTAGCCTAGCACCGCTAACCCCTTCTGGACTCGAGCTCTGTGTAACTTCTACGTCACCACACACTTAACGTAGTTGTGTCGCAGCTTTTTCTGTTCGAGTTGAAACTGAAGCGGCCGCTTCAACCCGAACAGAAAAAGAAATGCGTCGGTGAAACGCTGTAACCATATCGAAATATCAAAAATGTGCTTAAAACTCATATCACCGTTATTGAAGTATATTGCGATGTCAAAAAGGCGTTCAATACAAGATCAACTGGACTTTATTAAATATATATATACTGTATATAAATAATTTATATAAATAAAGTCCAGTTGATCTTGTATTGAACGCCTTTTTGATTTATCATGTCCTGGATGACTGAGAATCTTCACCAGCATATATTGCGATGTATATCAATATCAAGTTATTGTCCAGCCCTAGATGAAACTGATGTATATCAATATCAAGTTATTGTCCAGCCCTAGATGAAACTTGCATTTTAAGTAACAAAACAACAGCTTTTTGAAATAAGGGCGATGTGCAAAAAAAAAAAAAAAGAAGAAAACTGGTGTGTAGTAAAATGATTGCACATAAGTAGTAATGATTAGCAGTACAGTACATTAAATGAGTAGTAATGATTAACAGTACATTAAATGCATCCTATCTGCTTTTGGAGCACTTTGTCAAAAGTTACTTTTAGTTTAGATCAGGAAATATTTCCTCATGATTTTTTTTTTATTTTTATTATTATTATTTTACTTTTTATGTTGTTTATGGCACTTCTATTTTTAGCTCTCTGCTATTGGTCTGTGGGCTCTACACCAGCCTGTGTAGCAGTCCTGCCTGCTTCATTAGGAGGCTAACATGCAGTCCCTTTAGTTTGCATAAAGACTAAATGCAGATTTGAACTTGTGTGTTCAGCCTCTCTGACCTCGTTGGACATTTTCTTTAATCTTCTATTTTTTTTTAGGGTTTTTTCGATATTCCTGTTGATAACTTGTATGCAGAGCCAGCCGTGCTCAAATGGATTAAAGAGAACATCCCGGAGTGGAAAAACGGTATCATCGTGTCACCTGATGCAGGAGGAGCCAAAAGGTAAGCCAGAGTCAACTTGTGAGTTCTGCTCTCAGCCTCCCTGGATCTCTTCTGAAATGTACTAAAGATTAGTCCTCTGTTGGCCCAACTTATCTCTCCCAACAAGTATTTATTTATTTCACATCTGCTCTAACGTGTGTATTTTTCACTGTTTTGCAGGGTCACCTCCATTGCAGACAGGTTGAATGTGGATTTTGCTCTTATTCACAAGGAAAGGAAAAAGGCAAACGAGGTGGACCGCATGGTTCTCGTGGGAGATGTGACGGATCGGGTTGCGATTCTAGTGGACGACATGGCCGACACATGTGGGACAGTCTGCCACGCTGCTGACAAGTAAGCTCCTTTATTTACCTATCAAATGTCACAGCCTGAGCAGATTCACATCAGTCACTGTAACAAATGTACCTTTTCTCGCCCTTTTAGATTAATCTCTGCAGGTGCCACTAAAGTGTATGCCATCTTAACGCATGGCATCTTTTCTGGCCCTGCAATTTCACGCATCAACAACGCCTGCTTCGAAGCCGTGGTGGTCACCAACACGATCCCTCAGGAGGAGAAGATGAAGCATTGTTCCAAAATACAAGTCAGTCTCAACACTTTGCTCGGAAACTAGTTTGTGTTTAGAAATACAGACGAGTCGTTGATTTATCTCACAGCATTTTGTTGTCTCGCCTTTTTCCAGGTTATAGACATCTCCATGATCCTTGCGGAGGCCATTCGCAGAACTCACAACGGGGAATCTGTTTCTTATCTGTTTAGCCACGTTCCTCTGTAACGCTACAGCCACCAAAAATAAAAGAAGAGGGCACTCTCCAATCTTATACCATCAGCAAGTATGATCTACTAATAACTGATGGCAAAAATAGAAAAGAACTGTCATGTCTGTTACTAACACTGCCCCGTTTTCACTAAAACCTCCCCATTAAAGACGTCTCTTTATGTGTTCGGCGCCAAAGCAAGCGAGCTACTACTTTTAGGCTGTTCATTATGTTCAGATATATATGTACACAGTGACTTGTCTTTCTTTTAATGACGTTTAACTCGCAGCGTTTCTCCTGATCATTGTAATCCCCCACCCCAAAAAAGTCATTTTGATCTGTTGTCAGGTTGCAGTGCTCAGGAGATGCATCCAGTATGTAGAGCTGTTCCATGGCTTTTTGTTACAATGATTGCGTGTAGTTTTTATGTTGCTCTGCTATCTTCTGCTGTTGAAAAGGTCGCAGTTAATGGACTGAATGTGTATTTATCTAGTTTACGGTGCCACTGAAGCTCCACTCAACCACGAGTGCCTCAAAAGTCTGAAATGAAAGTAAGTTTTTCCTTTTTTAGTTTTCGCCACCACCTGACATCACTTGGTGACGAAACTCTTCTTTCAGGCTGTAAACGATGTATATTTTAATTGTATGTTTTCTTTCAACTCTTGAGGTGCCCTCATTGAGTGGGGTATGCCCGGTGTTTAAAAATGTTTCCTTTTTAAGTCTACAATGAAAAGATGTCGGAGAAGAAGCTGTTTTTAGCTCGGGGTCTCTGCAGGCTGGAGCTTCCTTCTGAAATGTTCACCTGCATGTCTTTTTTTAAATGTTTAATAGAGTGAGGTTTTGTCGTCTATGTGCAAAATCCACGTTTTTTTTGTTTGTTTCACAGTAGAATTGAATGCACCAATAATTTGCAGATGCGTTCCTAATAAATTTAAATATGCGTTCAAATTTAAACTTGTTTTCTAGCTCTTTGACAAACAAAACTGTTTTTGTGTCTTATATAATTTCCATGCAGAAAGAGCCAGGAGTTTTTTTTTTGTTTGTCTACATTTAAAAAGACGTTGCACAATTATTTAATGTTAGTTTAAATGGTAAACGGACTGTACTACAGTACTTTCTATCTTAACGAGATACTCAAAGCGCATTACACTTCAATCTGTGTCCTCATTTACCCATTCATACAGCACTCTACTAGATATTTTCAATGCTAATGGAACAAATCATTCTAAAGAAACTAATCTGTGCTTTAGATCACATTCATACACTGATGGAACGCATCGGAGGCAACGATGTCTTGCCGAGGGACACTTTGGCAGGTGACTGCTGGTAGATTCGAACCCCCAACTCTTGCATAGGAGGACGACTGCGCTAACTGCTCAACTACCCTAAATTTACTGTTTACTTTTGCCAAAAGTGAAATACAGTAGCTGCAAACCAGAGCTCTGCTGCAAACAAACTTTCTTCTGTCGATTTTTGTTAATTTAATATCACAATTGTAACATTTCTCCAGGCATGGGACCTTTAAGTCACCAAAATAAAACCTCGTTATCTTGGCACAGTGAATCGTTTAAGACACTTGTTTTTATTTACATTTCGCTACGGATCGAGTTATCCGTTAGCTGCTGCTTCGCGCATGCGCGATTCAATGGCATTGTGGGGGTGATGGGCGTGGACAGCCGCCTGAGTGATGGAGAAGCAGAGGCCCCGGGCAGCTCCCGCTGCTTGTTGGAAAGAACAATATGCTTTCAGACTTCAGAAATCTCCTAAAACACCAATAAAGTCGTTAACTTTTGTCGCTTTTTGCGGGGAAGTCGCGAGATTGGTATGAAAACCCGCTAAACCAGCAACGCTGTGCAAAAACTGATTGACAGTTTAAGCATCCAATCAGAGTAAGTGAGGTCATTCATGTTGACCAATAGTCATCCAGCAGAAGGCGGGTCGAATCAAAACACCGGCAGATTAGAGGCATCGTTTTAAATTATTTTTACTGGTGCATCACTTGTTATGATGTGGTCAAGCCTCTGATAAGAAAAAAAAATTGCCACTCTCCATGTGCCGAGGTGGAAATAAATTAAAAGCTTGTGCTGCTTCAAATTCTCCTGAAAATTTTATTTGTCATCACAGATCTGCCTTTTTTATATAACAAAAGGTGAGTACATTTATAATTTCGTAACAACTAGTTAACTCATAGGCTAATGGTTTTTCACTTTTAAACTGTGTAATAATCCTGCATGTACAGATTTAAATTAACATTTTGATGAATATTTTTCCTGGTCGTGTGTTGTGCTTTATGTATTAGCTGCTTAACTGTAAACATCCTTCCTGTGTGACGTCACGATGGTTTTAATGCTGCAGAGGAGCAGCTCAAACTATTCCCTCCTAATAAACAATGCTACTTTTCTGAGTTTTCTGTTTATTGTTTTGTGATTTTTAGTGATTTATTTTCAGTTGTTTTGTTTACATTTGTTATGGGGCAGTACTGTTCAAAAAGACCCAGCCCATTTGTCAAGCAGATTGTATGTGAACGTCCAGCCAGCGATCCGAACATGCAGGGGTTCCCAACCCTGGTCCTTGAGGAACACCATTCTGCATGTTTTAGTTGTTTTTCTGCTCAGAAACACCTGATTTTAATAAATGGGTGATTAACCGGTTTAATTAAATCACTTAATCAGGTGTTCTGGTGCAGGGAAACAACTAAAACCTGCAGGATGGTGTTCCTCAAGGACCAGTGTTGGGAACCACTGAGGCATCAGCTTTTCTGACCCATCTGGCTGCTTTTAACACATTGACACCTCTACCTGATGTAAACTCAAACACAGGTGCTGTGAAACCTGCTGAGGCCAACAGTGGAGATATTCTAGTTTTAAAACAGGCTAATATGGGTTAGCAAAACTAACTTTTTTTTTGGTTAACTGTGCCCACCACTTGTGGCTTCAATCCCACTTGAATCTTCTATTTAATTCTATGAATATATATTGTATCGTCATTTTTCACTTAAATATTATTTTACAGTTGCATCATTTACATTTTTTTCCTCCCAAGAATTATTTCCTTTGAGATTTTCTTTCAATTAGTCTTGTTTTTGATCACTGATAGGATTTGTTCAATTCTAATCTGGACTATAGACACTGGCTTTTTTCACCTCCTATCTTTGGCTTTATAAATAATATTTACAAAAGGTTAATTCATCTATTAAAGTTCTTTAAAACACCTTGTGATCTTCAGTGAGCCTCCCTGGCGTCAGTGTGAGCGTGTCATGATTTGTACTTTTCATTTTCACCAGCTCAACCAATGGCAGGCAGTCCAAAACACAATGGAGATGATGAAGACCCCGGGGACACGATGATTCGCTTGCAGAGCTATTTACACGGAGGAACCTCCAGCTTGCTGTCTGCCCTTCCCTCCGTCCTCGTCTTCCCCGTCTACAAAACCATTTTTCGTCAACAAATCCACAACACCCCAGTTGCGCAGGCGGTGGGGCAGCTCTGTAACGAGGGGCCTGTGAAGCTGTACAGGGGCGTGGCTCCACCCGTGCTGATGAGGGCGCTGAACGGCACGCTGCTGTTCGGCTTCCAGGACACGCTCCTCCGTCAGCTCGCCCCGTCGTCACAAAACGTCCTCCCCGCCGCAGCTCTGCCGGCTCTGGCTGGGTTTGGAGCAGGGTTGGTGGAAGCTGTGGTTTTCACTCCATTCGAGCGGGTTCAGAACGTGCTGCAGAACGGCCAGAACGACCGTCGCCTCCCCTCCTTGAGGAGCGTTCTCGTGACCCTGAAGGCGCAGAGGATGAGCCATGGTTACTACAGAGCCTTCCTCCCCATTGCAGCTCGTAACGCTCTGGGCAGCTCCCTCTACTTTGGACTGAAGGGTCCTGTGTGCGTCGTCGTGGCGGGACAGGGCCTCTCCCCCCTGGCCGCCTCCTTTGTCTCGGGAACGCTGACCTCGATGGCCATCAGCTTGGCTCTGTACCCGCTGTCTGTGCTGGTGGCGAACATGCAGGCGCAGGTGGGCGGGGAGGGGACAGGTGTTGTCGCATGCTGGAGGGCGTTGTGGAAATCTCGGCATGGGAGCGTGGCTCTCTTGTACCGAGGAGGCTCCCTCGTCATTTTGAGATCGTGCATCACGTGGGGAATCACCACCGCCATTTATGACAAGCAGGAGAAGCGATCGTGTTGAAGAGACACTGTCGGAAGTTGTTACACTGTTAAGAGTTTACACAGACTTGTATTCATTATAGTAGCCATACAAACTTAGTGTCTGTGACATCATCTTCCTTCTTTTCGTGAAATAAGATATATATCTTGTATCACTCAACTATGTTCGTTTTTGCAAACAAAATGATAAAT
>JBBPBX010020679.1:8618-23618 GCA_038048925.1 Garcialebias charrua | reverse complement strand
ACATGAGGGAGACCATATATTGTGTCTTTAAACACATATAGTGCCACCCAGATGTAACTAAAGGATTTTAACAGGGGTCAGTATTAAGCTGACCTCTTTATCCTTAATTAATTACTTATTCAGATTGAATAGTAATTTCACGGATTCTTTTCTTTTTCAGTTTACCCAATATTTCTGTGATCTTTATGATGGATAAATAAACAAAGCCATTAAGTGACACAGACGTTAACTTAGTTGGTATGCCAGGCGACACTACCATTTATTTAAAATAAATCACTAAATTAACACCATTACACTTGATTGATATGATTTCACTTTCTTTCAATTTAATACGTCAGCACACTTAAATTCAACACAACAGACTTCAATACTGGATGTTAACATATTTAGTCTGTGGGCTCTTTAGCTTAAAATAGTTTCCAGCTTAGAATTGAGGGAAAGGAGAGGAGGAAAGATGGAGAGATGAAATTATCGTGAGCATGTTACCAAAGTGACACTTCTCATCCGACTTCTGCTAAAATCCAGGTACGTTTGTAAACAGCTCTTTACCTTTTGACGACAGCCCGGTAAGAGAGAAGACCTTGTAGCTTTTTCAGATGCACGGGTTCTTGTGGGAACCAGCACCTCTGAGCAGGTTATTCGTTTACCTCCCAACGTCTCCTGGTTTCGCTTGGTCATCAGAAAATATGTCAGCTTCAGGCCTCTGACTTCAAGATAACTATTCCATGAAGGAATAAACAAAGTTTTGAGCTTACGCTCGTTCTCAGTGGACTCATAACAGCCTGTTATCAGTCCTTAGCTGGACGACATGCCCTTAGCGTGTGGCTAAACGTCCATCCAGCTCTTTGGGAAAGTTCACATCTCTTTTGAAGTTCCCAGCAAACTCTGAAGCGTTTCCGCAAAAGTTAGAACTTAAAAGAGAATTAGAGAGAGGAGTGAGGCTTGTCTCTTTTTCATTGGTCCACGGACCAGTTGAGCAATTCACTTGCCGTTATCACGACCCAAGGTTACAGCCCGAGCAGAGGGAAATTGTTTAGGAAAAGACAGAGCAGCTGGAGCCCTTTTCATGAGAAACAACGGATTAACTGTCTTCTTATTTCTAAACAAAACAGTCGGGTCTCTCTGACCCGAGTCTTCAACTTTAACACAGCAGTGAACACTGTTTAACTCTTACAGAATAACACAGCTTAAAAGCACACATCATGAAAATGACAAAAGTTATTCTTTTGATCACATTAGCCTAAAATCAAAGATAGAAATAGTCTCTTTTGGTGACTATATTCTCAGATTACAACTAATGGAATGATTTTGTGGTAAATGTCTTGCTTTACTGAGAGGTCAGTAAAGGTCATCTCTGGAACAGTTCAAAAGTACACAGGTGTCTTAAAGTGGACATGGTCATGCCCACTACATCTCCCCCCTTTTGGAAGTCATCGCCAGTCCTTGGGGATGAGGTCCAACACGAAAGGAAACCTTGAACTGTCTCTGATCTTGAAGTAATCCAGCAAGTGGAAAAGAAAAATCAAAAATTATAATCCCATAAAGTTTTTGGAAATTCCATACTGTTCGGAGGTAATCCCATTGCGAAAAGCTTTTACTCCCTTGGAAAACTGAGTCTGTTAACTCTTGGAAAACAAAGTCTGTGATCCTTTGGAAAACAAAGTCTTATAATCCACAGCGGTAATTCCACAGCAGTAATTCCACAACGGTTAGTTTTGTTGATTGATCAGCAACAATTGTTTTCATAATCAGCATGTAGAGGGGATCCCTCGATTGACGCAGAGGAGGCGACCCTTGGATGAAGGTTGAAGACCAAGCGTTGGAGCTGCAGGTCCCCACATCGAAGGTTGTTGGCTGGTTGGTTTCCAGTCAGTGCCACTCTGGTTCTATGTGTCATGCAATTATGTGGTTTTTTAGGTGGGCTTATGATTGGGATTTTACATTAGGCCTTACCTATATGCACCTGGTATGTAAGCTATCATGGTTTAGATCAGCTACAATTACCAATTAAGGGGTGGATCAATTCTGTAAAATTAGATATAGGGATCTGTACCTATAAAATTTTGGAGGGCTTCTGTAACGAAGGCCTCTAATTCCAAACTATTCCTCCATTCATTACTTAGTTTAGGTTAAACTAAAATAAAAAAATGAAATATAGTTTGATCTAAATGTCTGTTGTCTTTTAGACGAACGACGTAGGATTTGGTATTCCTAATAAATTTTGAAGTCTATGGCGAGACTCATCAAAATGAATAGATAATCTAGAATAGAAACGATCGAATCGGTTCAATTTAGAAATTGTGAGACCAGTGTAGTTTATGGTACCTTGAGTAGCTTTAAACTACATTGACTCTTCGACGATTGAGATTTAACAAAACGAACTGCATGTTGGCATAGTTAAATCCATATCATTCATTAACCAATGTTAATACAAAACCTTTTTGGCTGGGAGTGTTCAGAACCAAACAATATCTCAACTAATGACAACAGTAATGACTAAACAACAAGGAAACAACGTTTCACTGCTTCGACACACTCTTGTCGTCAGATTCCAAAGTGCAACACACAAGAAAACAGGTCTCAACTTTATGACCGAGGTCAAATTAAATCTCGTGGATTTAAACGGTTGTTAAGGTTAGTTTTTTGTTGTGGGTTTTAGGCTTAGCGTTTCTAAGTTCAAATTGGACAATGCGACTTATAGGGTGGGAAATATGGTAGTTTAAACCTGATTAGTTTATTTACTAACTTGTGTTTGGACGACCTTATTATCCCATGAAGTCGGTGTGTTTGTGAGATCTTTGTCTTTTGTGGAGTCATTGAACGCCTTGTAAGGTTTGATCTGATTTCGATGTACCCATTTAGCAATTGGCTCTTTGCGGCCTTTGCTGATTTTGATTTCGTAGACGACTGAGGACACTTTGTCTGTTATCAGATGAGGTCCAGTCCACCTGGGCATTAGTTTGCGGGCGAGAGTTCCGGTCTCGGACCCTCCTTTCCCGGTTGCTGGGGCGAACGTATAGTACCAGACTCTGTCTCCCACTTGGAGTTCATTGTGAGAGGCCTTCTGGTCATAGTACGCCTTACGTCCTTCAGCGGATCTTTCCAGGTTTTTCTGGGCGAAAGCAAAAGTGTTTCTGAGGTGTACATTCAAATCTTTGTCTTTGGCATGGCCTAACATCACCCCCCTTTGGTCATGGGGGACCACGAACACAGGTGAGGACGTCCGTCCATGGGCACAAGTTAGGATGCCACCGTTTAGTTTAAGCTGTTCGCGCAGCTGAGAGAAGACGGTACACAGGAATCGTTTAGGTTTTGGCCAACGTATCTTCTTACGTTTACCTCTTTCCGTGTAATTCAGGTGTGTCACAACTGTCGGCGCAGTCGCAGGTGTGTCTGATTGTACAGACTGCGACGGGTCACTGTCGTTGTGTGTGTCTTCCCACCTCTCGACTGAAGAGGGGCTCTTTGAGTCTGTAAAAACTATGTCATTTCTGATTAGTTCTAGACACAAATGTTCCTGAACCAAGGTTTCATCGAAAGCTTGGCTGATAGCCGATTTACCTGTCCCAGGGGACAGTACAGCAACCTCGGTGTGGGGTCCTTGGATCTCCACACCTTTCTCTACCTGTGGTAGGTAATGTGAGTTTGCCCCCTTCTTGTCTGATGAGGGGTCCTCGTAATCTGCAACAATGATGTCCAAGTGACTGTCAGCGTTTGGATGACTGTCATTTTCTGGACTCAGATGCCCTTGAACCAAGGTTTCATCGAAAGCTTGGTTGATTGCCGAATTACCTGTCTCAGAGGACAGTACAGCGTCTTCGGTGTGGGATCCTTGGATCTCAACACCTTTCACTACCTGTGGTAGGTAGTGTTCAGTGAGTGCTGAATGTGTCAGCTCACAGAGGAGGTTCTCTTGTTGGGCCAGAGTTTGGTCCAACTTTTGGGTCTCTTCTGTCTCACCTGTAGTTGAAGGTTCACTTACCGGGCTCTCGTCCTCGGATGAGGTGTCCCTTGTGTCCTTTGCGGTACCTGCGGTTAGGCAGTCTGTATCACAACTAGGAGGCACTTTTATTGGCAGGGGTTTTCTCACTGTGCTCCACATTTTCTGTTGACCATAATCTACAATCGCGCCGAAGCGGTTTATAAAATCTTGGCCAACCAGAAATGGGAATGAGTCAAGTTTAGACACGTACACCGGGTGGTGTATTGTCATTTCGCCAATCTGCATGTGAACCATAGCTATAGCTGTTAGGGTTGTTCTCGTCTCTGCGAGACCCTGTAGCTCAATAGCACATTTCTCAAAGGGTATTTGCCTGTCAACACCGTTAGCGGCGGTCCTCAGCTCCTCGAACAGCTTGGCCGACATAATGGTTATATCAGCACTACCATCCAGGAGGGCTTCACGCTCAAGGACACCTTCCAGTGTGATAGGCAGGTAAGCTTTCTTAGCCACCCCCCTTTGTATAAAGTTACACAGAAACCTCACAGGTCTTGGCCCACGTTTCTGTTCACGTGTGACTCTGTCTGTGTAATCTTGTTTACTGTCAGCATCTTGTTGGCTGTCAGCATCATGACCTTCAGGATGTTGTTGTGTGTCAGCAATTGGTTTGCTGTCAACATCCATGGCAATGTTGGTAGTAGTGTGCGCTGAGTTATTTGTGTGCTCTGAGTCTTTGTGAAAGACAGTGCTACACATCGCTCCAGGTTGGTCAATGTTGATAGTGTCATTATCAATGATAACGCCACTCATTGTATCAGGTTGGTCAAGCACAGTAACATTCAAATCTACTGACAAACTACTTACTTCCTCTGTCTCTTCCGAGCATAGAGGTGTTGGGCCATTATTCCTGGACATTCGTGACTCTTTGCCTGTCTCGAACTGTTCTGTTCGAGGCGCGGGAGGTGCAGTTCCAAGGCTCGGGGGTGGCTGTTGGGACCACGCATAGTTACATGAGTATAGGTCCTCATCCTTCAATTTCTTTTGAAGTCCACCCACCGATGGACCTTGGTTTTCACCCATCTGGTTCGATCTGAACCGTTGTGGGTCTCTTAGAGAGTGAACACCTACCTTTTGTGGTTCGTTGCTTGTCTCAGATTTTTCAATCTGAGGTGCTTCAGGGGCGGGGCTCCCTTTAAACCATTTTGAGTCACTGTTCCAGCTGGTACCAACATTTCGTTGTATGTCAGTTTGAAAATCTTGTTCATTCTTGCTAGTATTATCCAACTCTTTTAACAACCGACGTAAGTGCTCTACCTCTTCTGAGGTCAGAGGGCCTTTGAGACGACGGTGTTTATTCTCGCTTGAGAAAATATGAAAAATGGTGATCATGTTCCAATGATAATAACGTTTGATATTTCTTTCCCACTGAGTTTTGTTTCATTTTTTGGTTTTGAAGAGGATATAGAAGGATCCAGAAGTTTAGAAGAGTGAGGTGTTGGAAAAATGGAGAGTGGGTCAGGCAGGTAAGTGATTGTTTTTATGAGGATCACCTGCTTGTCTGAGCAGCTCTTAAGAGTAATTCAAGGAGTAGAAAAAGTCTGTCCAGGAAACTAATGAAGAGTCCAACAGCTGGCTCTTAATTTGGGAATGGAAACAATTGGTTTGGAACCAGATCTCAGACAAAAGTACTGACTATTAATAAGTAAAACTCAATGAAAAACCATTTGGGAGATGAATAAGTCATCTATTTTTGTAAACTGAACCAAATGCATGCACCAGTTCCCAGGAATGACCCTTAAGACCCATAACACCAACTCCCTCTACAAGAAAGGGCAGAGTCGCCATTTTATTCTGAGGAGACTCAGGTTCTTCAACATCTGCAGGACATTGGCATGGAGGCTGCACAGTTGCAGAGAGGAAAGCTCTACAGAGAGTGGTGAAGGCTGCACAGAAGTCTGTTGGAGTCAGTCTCCCCACCATCACAGACATTTACACCTCCAGATGCAGGAAAAGAGCCACCTGCATCATGAAAGACCTCACTCACCCAGCACACTCACTCTTTGCCCCACTCCCCTCAGGACGGAGGTTGAGGAGCATCAAATGTAGAACCACTAGACTGAGGAACAGCTTCTACCCTGAGGCTGTTAGACTCATGAATAAATAAAAATAAAATAAAAAATAAACACTGCAAAATATCACATTGTGCTGATGCTGATCTGTTTTCTTGTTGCTGTGTTCATCTGTGTTCATCTGTGACCATCTGCTCATACAAACTCATGTTCGTGCTGCTGTTTATTTCCACTATATTAGGCTTAGTGTATTACTAGTTGATGTTTTTCTTAGTTAATTCTAGATGTTATTACTGTTTTTCTCTTGCATTTGTTGTTGGATGTAACTGGGACCCCGTGTACATAATCTCGTTTTCATCACATGTACCACATGCAGTACAAATGACAATAAAGACTCTCTGACTCTGACTCTGACATTGCTGCAGATGTTTTACCACTCGGTGGTCTCATGCAGCGCCTTCTTCTACGCTGTGGTGTGTTGGGGCAGCAGGGTGAAGAAAGCTTATGCAACAGACTCAATAAACTCATCAAGAGAGCTGACTCAGTTCTGGGAGTGGGCTTGTAGTCTCTGACAGAGGTGTCTGAGCAGATGATGCTGAGGAAACTGCTCCAGATCCTGAACAACACGTCACACCTCCTGCATGACACACTGGACTCACCGCAGCACCTTCAGTCGTAGACTGAGACCACCGAGGTGCTCCACACAACACCACAGGAAGTCCTTCCTCACTGTGGCTGTCAAACTTTTCAACTCCTCCCCCTTTCTACACACAGGACAATAAAATTAATCTTGCACCACAATAAACACTTTAATGTTTTCACATTAAAAGGTTTCACACATGTCTGCACCTGACCTACCAGTATTTAGATCTTAATTGTTGGTATGTTTATATTCACGGTTATTTTTTATAGCTTGTGTGATTCCTTGTGCATGTTCGTTTGTATTGAAACTCTGGCACAACAACTTACTGTGGGCTCAATAAAGTTCTTTCTTATCTTATCTTATCTTATGTTATATTTACTGCAGGAAACCAGAGCTGGTTCTACACAGACAAGACACAAATACCATACCACTCTATTTATAGAGCACTTAAACAGACACAAGGCCAACCAAAGTGCTGAGCGCAAATGAAGGTACAGTAAGTCCAAATTACCGGTAGTTCAATTTCATAAAAAAGTCTGAAAATTATCAATAACTGATTACAATAATAACCACTTTGGCAATACAATCCAGCATTGAGCTATGTTTTGATATGTTTTTTTTTTTTTTGTAGCAGCTGGGTCAACATCTGATTGAACACATGTGGACTGCTGGATCAGGAAGTTATTTGGTATCAGGATGTGCAGGATTAAGAACCTGCCTCTCCATGGCTTCACCCAGAGGACCTAATAAGAGAAGCTAGTCTGAGCAGGTCAAGAGGAATGTGAATTTCTTCCATCTAAAAACAATTCCAGTCTGAAAAAGTCATAGTGGTTCATGCAAATACCATTTTTAAACCTTTACACGGTTGTCAGTTTCACATTACACAGGAGGCGTCCCCGGCAGCAGCAGAAATGATGCAGCTAGCTAACATGTTTGAGATAAGAGTTGTTTGAATGCATCAATAATTCACTTTGGTCTTGACCCCACTCTCACATTAGCTTGCTAATCCAGTCAGAATTATTCAATCATTCAACCTTTATTCATACAGGTTAATCTCACTGAGTCGCAAAGACTCATTTACAAGATAGACCTGTTTAACACACTAACACAGCTGTTTAAACTGGTCAAATCTGGATTTTATGGAATATTGTGGTTGTTTTTAACCTCAGAGTTGAGTTTCATCATGCTAGCATCAAGATATTTCTGAAAAATAGCATTTGTATTTTTGTTCTCATGCAGGACTGAGTCAGTTTATCGAGCTAAAGAGGGGTTTCCTGCTGCGTTTAACATTTGAATAGTTTCAAATGACCATTAACGTTCTGAATGAACAGATCAAACATTCAATTTGAGTTTAAAATGTGAGGCTTCATTCAATTTTGCAGGATTTACATCAGACTTTTGGGATTTATGGCACAAAACAAGGAGAAAAACAATAAAAAACATACAAAACATGTAAAACATGCTAAGAAGTTCAGGTGTGATGATGTCATCACCAGGTGACATGTGATTGGTCAGAAACAGAGCACCTTTAATGTGCTTCTGGGTTGAGATAAACATTCATCTGCTCCGATCCGGTCAAATTAAAATAAACCGAATAAAACTCTTCTAAACTAAAGTTGTTCAAATTCTTGTCTATACCAGGTAGGAGGTTTGTTGTTCTTTTCTTCAGGACTTCACTTAAAAAGATCTGAACTGTCACTTTAATAGCATTTTAAATGCATCTGAAATTTTTTTGTAGAGCTGGACATTTTGGTCTTTCAGCTTTTACAGAATGTGAGGTCCAGAAGCACATGCTGCATCATAAACACAAAAGTATCCTGTAACTTTTATGTTATTAAGGAGAAAATTATCTGGAGATGTAAAGTTAAACATGTACTGATTTTGTAATACATCAAAATAATTTCCTCCTTTGTGCTTCATCTCTTCATCTTGTAGTTTGTGTATTACAGTTAGAAAAATTAAGTAGAATTATTCATTTTATGATCTAGTTCGTGTATTAGTTAGGAAAAAAAAGAAAAAAAAAGAAAAAGTAAGTAAAAAAATAAATAAAAACAAAGTAAAAATAAAAATAAAATAAAAATTAAGTGTGATGTAGTTTGTGTATTAGTTGGAAAAATTAAGTAGAATTATTCATTTTGTGATGTAGTTTGTGTATTACAGTTAGAAAAATCAAGTAGAATTATGGGTGATGTAGTTTGTGTATTACAGTTAGAAAAATCAAGTAGAATTATGGGTGATGTAGTTTGTGTATTACAGTTGGAAAAATTAAGTAGAATTTTTCATTTTGTGATCTAGTTTGTGTATTACAGTTAGGAAAATTAAGTAGAATTATTCATTTTGTGATGTAGTTTGTGTATTACAGTTAGAAAAATAAGTAGAATTATTCATTCTGTGATGTTGCTTGAAGGTTATCATTGGTTGAACAAACTGTGAAATAAGGGGCAGATATAATAAGATTTCATCTTCTTTCTGCTCCCTTCATTTTATCCTACTTGTATTCTTGTATCTGATGAAACTGTCTTGTATTGTTCTTTTAAAATGAATGAATAAACATCAAATCAAATCAAATCAAATCTCGTTAAAAAAAATTGAAGTAAAAATAATTGACTCTGTAAGACCGACTAGTCACTAGAAGACACATAAAGCATGTTCTTTAAATGATTATGAACACCGACTGCAAACTCAAAAATCATGTTTGTCAAGAATCTGAGAAAATAATAAAAAAAACATTTTGAATATTAAATATACACAGACATGTAGGCCTAAATAGGTCAACAATAAACCCAGTCTTGTTTTGGTTCGTGTACAGGATGCTCTGCAACCTGTGCAAAAACGCTGCTGGTCCCAAGATGAGGCATAAATTATCACCTTGCATTTTCTCACACGCAAAGCAGCTCTGCAACCCTGGAGCACACAGACTAACACAGAGACACCGTGACGCCCTCTTCAGCTAACTGGACGTCTCTTTCTGTTTTAGTTCATCCTGAACACACGTGTTTAACATCACAGAGTATATTTATTCCTTGTTAGTTTGTCATTTTAGTGAACCGAATGTTAAAAATCTCACCATGCTGCAATGAAAACACCCTGCACCTGGACGGGCTTATTACAAGTTTTAGAAGACAAGAAGTTTTCAACAAGTGAGGAATGCAGACATTTTTTAAGCCGAGTGTTCAGAGAGAGGAGCAGCTTTTACAACAAGGATCCTTCTGTGATTTCACAGCCTCTCGTGTGTGTGGAATACTAAAGTGTTACTGAAAGTACCGGTACTGGCATTTTTTTTCTTCTTCTACAAACCAGCATTCTCTGCGGGAAGCTGAGGCCAGAAAACTGCAGCAATCCCTCTCCCCCCCCACCTCCACCCCCTGCAGGCTTGTAGTGTTTGAGGTCTGGCTAGATTTAAACGTGATACTGTACTATTTCCCTCGTCTCATTCGCCTTTATTGCTCTATTATGTCTTTTTAATGCAATGGCCACTCCCTTAAGACAACCACTATCACACACACACATGCACACACACCAGAGAGCTCCTACTTACACACCATCAATATTACAAGTGAAACACCTCTCCCTGCCATTTGCCTCTAAAAGTAGACCTCTATTTTTGTTTAAAAAAAAAAAATAATAATAATAATAAATTCATTCTATCACTCTCTTTGGGCCTCTCCTTTTATTTTGTTCATTATCTCTAACTAGGTGATGTGCAAAGATGACAACAGACGAGTTTATACTTTACCCTCCTGACTTTCCTGTTGACTTCTCCAAAACCTGCAAAATAAATTTCCTTCCCATGGGATTACAATAAATTGTTTTTATTACAATTCGCCTGTTATTTTTTTGTTTTTGTCACCATTTTTTCCACAGTTTTAGAAAATAAATGAATAAATAAATAATTTAAGCAAGTGACTTGTTTAGAAATAAGGCTGGTAACAGCACAGAATGTGCAGAAAAACTGCTCAAATTGTTCAAGTACAACAGGATTTTGGTTAAAAAAAGAGAAAGCTCTTTACTTTATGGAGCTCTATAACTTGGGCATACTTCACAGTGGAAACATCATTCAACATTTGCTCTTCTCAAGGGCGGACGTCTCCTCTCAGTCTCCGCTTTGCTTTTGCTTTGTCTTGTCTGTGAAACTGTCTGAGAGCCTCTCTTCTTCAAAATCTTCAGAATCATAACTATGGACTTCAATTTAGTCAGTTGGTCCCTCAACACAACTGATAACATTTCTTTAAAAATAAGACAGGCTGTAGACGAGCCGATTTGCCCTGTTGGCATGCACACAGCTGGATATCTCATCAACTTGGAAGACTTGATGACGTGTCTATCTCTGCTGTCATCTGTGGATCTTAAGAACGCATACTTAATTGGATTTATGATAACTGGTTCCTGCTTTTTGGATTCAGCTGGTTCCTGGTCTATCAACACACAAGGAAGACGTCGGCGGCTAATCTGGACCTGGTCAGGCTGCTTGCCTTACATGATGACTTGGTTCATGTCTCGAGAAACCAGACTTTTGGCTGAATGGATTAGATATTGGGGTTTCTCTCAGGCACGTTCCATTGGTATGCTCATTTTAATTTGGACATTTCGGAAGCGAACGGACCGACTCCGACTGAAGGTAGATGTCATTAAAGTTCTGCCTGCTCCCAAAACAATCGTGTGTGTCTGAAATTTGGCTCCCTGTCTGGCCTTGACAGGCCGTCTTATCTCAACACGCCAAGTTTTGCAAACCAGACTCTCTCTCCCTCCCAACCCTTCTGCTGAGGAATTCCACAGACTTGTCAGAGGGGAGCCCAGCTGAATAAAAATTCTGTCATCATTTCAGGACTCTGGATTTGCCTCTGGCCGTCCTCGGCAGCCCCCGCCCCCATGAGTGTGCACAGATCTCTCCAGAGGGAACTACTGTATATGAACTGAGTGATTCTATCTGAACTCTGCAGTGCCTCTCTGCGGGCTGGCTGCTCACAGCCTTTGAGTAAATGAATGAGTAAATGAGTCTTCGAGGCTCAATGTGATTTATCTGTTTAAATAAAGGTTGAATGAATCATTCAGAGTTAAAACAGGTCACAGGTTGGACTTTATGTGACTGAACTTTCATTTTGACATTGTCTGCCGTTGAGGTTGACACATTGTCTACTTTCAAGACTGGGCTTAAGTCTTTCCTTTTTGATAAATCCTATAGTTGGGGTCAGCTTGGGTTTCCTAAGCTATCCCTTAGTCATGCTGCTATAGGCTTAGACTTCTGCAGGATAAACTGGTCACATAATAATAATAATAATAATAATAATAATAATAATAATAATAATAATAATAATAATAATAATAATAATAATAATCTTCTTCTTCTTCTTCTTTCGGCTTTTCCCTTTTCAGGGGTCGCCACAGCGAGTCATCCTCCTCCACCTCACTCTGTCCTCTGCATCCTCTGTCCTCACTCCAACTACCTCCATGTCCTCTCTAACTGCATCCATATATCTCCTCTTTGGTCTCCCTCTTTGTCTTTTTCCTGGCAGCTGCATTTCTAACATCCTTCTACCAATATACCCACTGTCCCTCCTCTGGACATGTCCAAACCATCTCAGTCTGGCCTCCCTAACTTTATCTCCCAGTTGTTCAACATGTGCTGTACCTCTGATGATCTCATTCCTGATCTTATCCATCCTTGTCACTCCTAAGGAGAACCTCAGCATCTTCATTTCTGCCACTTCCAGTTCTTTCTCCTGTCTTTTTGTCAATGACACTGTCTCCAGACCATACAACATAGCTGGTCTCACCACTGTCTTGTAAACTTTTCCTTTGACCTTTGCTGACACCTTTTTGTCACAAATCACTCCTGAAACTTTTCTCCATCCACTCCATCCTGCCTGGACTCTCTTTTTCACCTCTTTGAGCCAAGATGGTGTAGTGGTTAGGGCGTTTGACTTGGGACCCGAAGGACGCGGGTTCGCGTCCCGGCCACTACACATCTTGGGGTGTCTATGAGTGCACACCTATTTCTCCAGCTCCCCGAGCGCCTTCTATGGCTGCTCACTGCACCGCCTGGTAGGTGGTTGGGTTAAATGCAGAGACGAATTTCGTCTGTGTATGGGAAACATACGCAGATGACAAGATTAGACAATTATTATTATTATTATTTCCCACATTCCCCATTTTCCTGGACAGTGGACCCCAAGCAGTGGTGTAGTCTACATTTTTGTAGTGGGTATACTGTGCTTAGAGACAAAAACCTGTCCGGAGGACCTACCGGTACTTAATTTTTCCTTTTTCTACCTAGAGTACTGAGATGAATCAGGACATTTAGAGACAAAAATGCAATGTAGTGCAATGTAATTGACAATTTATTTTGAATTTTAAGCATATTTAACATTGCAAAATGTCTGTGATGCTTACATTTTAATAAATGCACAACAAACCTGAGCCTGATGACTGGATCTTGAAGGAGGCCCACTCCTCCGATATGGAGACCCTCTTTTCAGTCAGTACACCAGTTGACGTTATTCATTCATTCAACCTTTATTTATACAGGCTAGCCTAGTTATGGTACTGCAAACAGCACATCCTGCAGGAAGTAAATAAAAATGGTCATAATTGTATATTTTTTAATATTTCCTGATACCAGTAATAATACTAGAATCTACTGATTCACTAGACTGTAAGCATGTGTCGACAATTACATTCATTATTACCTTTCATTATTACTTGCATACACTTTTGCATTATGACCAACTAAAACGTGAAAATGAAATGATCACACACACACACACACACACACACACACACACACACACACACACACACACACACACACACACACACACACACATATATATAATTTCTCATGTAATATACTGTACTAAACTTTTGAAAGATATGATTATCAGACTATTTTAAAATTATCAAGTCATAATATGTTAATGTTGGAAATATATCAATTAAACCTTATATACAAATTGGTTCCCATATTTTTTTATATTTACCTAATTTTTTGTTCCTCCATTCCAACCAGGGATGTCTGTTTTTAAATTCCCGAGCCTGACTTTCACTCCACAAGGCTGGCCAATTTGGATCTAAAAATGAAACAAGGAGTTTTAAAACAGAGTAAAAAGCATAGCATTTTGTTGATTATTGGAGTGACAGACTTTGTCACAAACAAATCATTTTTATATTCACATATTTATTTATATGAAATGTTACTGTAAAATTCTGGACAGTAACCGTGTTTCCATCAAGGTTTCTTGATGCGCATTTTGGAGTTTGGCATCAGAAAAGGTCGATAAAAACATGCATTTACTTGCTGCTTGAGCTAGCTTCAGCTAACTTGTACTAGCCGACACTTACCTGGGGAAATGCAGATATCAACCTCATTATGGCTGGTTTCGGCCGTCGAACTGGTAGGTTCTTCTAATGTTGTCTCTGTAGCTTCGGGTTCAGCTGGTTTATAAAAACATTCAAAAAGTGTAGCTTGTTTCCTTTTCATTTTGAGTCTGTCGTCGTTAGCGAAAATGCTCTACCTACACCGGTGTCACCGTCTGTCCCCTGCATCCCGAGCAGCCAATCATAAAGGAGCTTCTTAAGAAACCAATCACAGAGCAGAGAACTATGGTAGTGAGCTCAGCTCAGCCAATGGCTGTGAGCCTCACGTACAACAGAGGAACACGTAACTATGGCAACCGCGAGAGTTGCGGCGCAGTGAAGAGTCCTTATGAGCAGCGAACATAATTTATCTTTATGCAACGCGTGTTTGTTGTCACGTTACGTATCATTGGGCACATTTAAGTGGTTATACGGAAATCCCCAAGCTTTTCTAGTGGGTATACTGCGTAAACCTGCGTATCACGTAGACTACACCACTGGTTCCATGCCTTGTTTTTGGAATGATCTTTGTTGGTCCACCACTCCTGGGGGTGGGGAGTGGTGAGGGGAGTGGATTAACAATGGTCTTTATGTTCCTCCATTTGTACACAATCTGTCTGACTGTGGATTCGTCCTATCACTGCATTAAGTTGGAAATCCTAACCCCAATTTGTCAATATACAAATACCCATAAATCATAGGGAGAACGTAGGAAAGACAGGAATCTCACAAAATGCGGTCAGGGAGTTATGGAGAACAAGATCTGTGAGTTTGGTGGTCCTATCACTGCGTTTAGGTGGAAATCCTAACCCCAATTTGTCCAAATACAAATACCCATAATTCATAGGTAAAACGTAGGACAGACACGAATCTCACAGATTGCGGTCAGGATTGTCGTGGAGAACAGGATCTGTGAGTTTGGTGGTCCTATCACTGCGTTTAGTTGGAAATCCTAACCCCAATTGGTCAAAATACCATAATCCAAAAAAAAAGTG
>JBBPBX010020678.1:11016-32581 GCA_038048925.1 Garcialebias charrua | reverse complement strand
ATTCCTGGTTCTGCCTCTGAGGGATTTTCATCATGCGGCCTCTTGCTGTGGGGCAGTTTGTGTGGGAGCCATTACCTGCCTCGTGAGCTCTGGGGAAGAATCATGGACACTTTTGAGGGGAAGGGATTTGAATGTATTAGTTTATGGACATTGAAAATACAAAACTGAAACTGTTCTTTTGTGGTTGGTCTTGTGTGTGAAAAAATTGTCGTCATTCTCTGTCATTGTCAGGGTCTGAACCTTAGTGTATGGTCATTGTGTGATGGGTTATATGTATGTTAAAAAAAAAAAAAAAAAAAGGAAGTAACTCAATAAAATCCTACTTTTCAGGAGGGATGCCTGACTGGCACCCCGAAATAAAAATTTACAAACATAGGAAGCCCCGTAAGATCGTCACAAGTTTGTCCTCCAGCAGTCTAAGTCTATAGCAGCATAATTAAGGGATAGCTCAGGAAGCCCAAGCCAACCCTAACTAGGATTTATCAAAAAGGAAAGACTTAATCCTAATCTTAAAAGTAAACAACGTGTCAGCCTCATGGACAGAAACTGGTTTGATGGTAGTGAGACATGCTGTGATGCACGGCTTGGAAACAGTGGCAGCTGGTGGTGATGTTGGTTGGGTGGCCCAACAAGTACATTATAAAATCATTTTGGTTTTGCACAGCAAGACCACATTAAATCAAAATATGTCAGAAAACACACCAACGGACAGACAATACATGATCAAAGAAACGTGATGTGGTTTGACAATTGCTATTTTTAAAGAGAAGCTCAAACCAACAACTTTTTCTGGGACACCAGGTTACCTCTGAAAAATGGTAATCCTCTTGAGTGTACTCAAGGGTTGTGTATAATTTTCAAATTAAAATGAATTAATAGAAATGCCTTTCATTTTCAAAATAAAGCGGCGTGTTCTGACTCATAAATAAAATTTCAAATAAATAATCCAAACTGCGTTTTCATTTTCTTCTCCACGACTGCTCAGTTTGTAAATTAATTAAAACGATTGATAAAATGACATTTAACATTTAATTTTCAAAATAGATCCCTGTAAAAAGTGACCAAAATTCATTTTGAAATGTTAAATTTGAAACATAAAATGAATTAGCTGAAATTATTTTTCATTTTGTTTGTGACGACCATCCATTCATCATCTTTACCTGCTTCTTCCTATTTTTGGGTCGCGGGGGTCACTGGTGTCCATGTCCAGCAATCACTGTGTGAGAGGCGGGGGACACCCTGGACAGGTCTCCAGTCCATCACAGGGACACATAGAGACAAACAACTGTCCACTCTCTCACTCACACCTAGAGACAATTTAGAGTTACCATCAGACTAACATGCATGTTTTTGGTCTGTGGGAGGAAACTGGAGTACCTGGAGAAAACCCACTCATGCGCAAAGAGAACATGCAAACTCCTCCCAGAAAGGCCCCTGGACTGGGATTTGAACCAGGGACCTGCTCACTGAGAGGCAGCAGCTCTACCAACTGTGCCACCGTGCCACCCGGGTTGTGACAATTACTGTAGTCTGGCTTATTTCAGGGTTTAAAGTGACATCAAATTCTGTCACATCCACTCACTGCCTGCAGGCTCTGGCCACGGAGGTTGAGGAGCATCAAATGTAGAACCACTAGCTGAGGAACAGCTTCTACCCTGAGGCTGTCAGACTCATGAATAAATAAATAATAAGAATAAACACTGCAAAATGTCACATCATGCTGATACTGATCTGTTTCTTGTTGCTGCGTTCATCTGTGACTATCTGCGTTCATCTGTGACCATCTGCTCATGTTCGTGCTGCTGTTTATAATGATGTTTTTCTACTACATTAGGGCTTAGTGTATTACTAGCTGATGTCTCTCTTAGTTAATCCTAGATGTTATTATTGTTTTTCTCTTGCATTTGTTGTTGGATGTAACTGGGACCCTGTGTACATAATCTCGTTTTCAACACATGTACTACATGCGGTGCAAATGACAATAAATTCTCTCTGACTCTGACTCTACTTAAAGCTAAAAATGGTTTATATTACATATAGCCTAAATATAGAGATACAGCATTAATTACACCACTGATGGATTTAACTACTTTAGCCTTAGCTCCCTAAACAATTACTTTTTCCATCCTAAACCACTCAGTGGACCTTTTTTCTGCTTTCAGAGTTAATTATACAGGGCTTTTTTACTAAACGATTGCCTGTATAGCACATTTGAGATGAAATTCGATTTTTTATTAATTTTTGAAGACATGCAACACGGTCGCGCTAGCATAAAATTAGCATCGTTTTTTCTTCCATCTAAAGTCATTCATATCTCCTAAACCACTCATTGGATATTTTTCCTGCTTTCAGTGTGTAATTATACAGGGCTTTTTTACTAAACGATTGCCTGTATAGCACATTTGAGATGAAATTCGATTTTTTATTAATTTTTGAAGACATGCAACACGGTCGCNCGGTTCGATAACAAGACTTATTATGTCCTTTACAACCATCATGTCCATATCAACCCAGTCCTTAGATTTTTTTATCTGCAAAAGTTTTAACTACTATCCATATCTCTTCCTTATCAATTTCATGTAGAAACAGTGTTTTCACAACCTTTGATTAAGTGACACACATCCTTATCAACTAATGGAATTGTTTTTGCAAGGTGTGGTCCCACGTTTACAAAATAATTATTGAATCCATTTACAATTTCATGTTCTTCTTGTATTTCATTATTTTCATCCACAAAATACTGAGACAAGCTCATACTATTTTTGCGTTTGTTCAAAACACTGTTCATCACTCTCCAAGTTGCTTTCATATCACCATTTGTTTTATGTAATAGTTCACTATAATATTCTCTCTTTTGTTTTTTTATAATTCCCGTTAATTTGTTTTTATACTTTTTGTATTTATTTTCCGCCTCAGGAGTACTGTTTTTCAAGAAACAAGAATACAGATAGTTTTTTTTCTTGCATGCGTTTCTCAGTCCTGTCGTCATCCACGGTTGATCGATAATACGTTTCTTAGTATGATTTTTTTGCACACAATTTTTTGTATACAAAACATCCAAAATTTTCATAAACTCATCATATGATTTGTTTACGTCATCCACATACACATCATTCCAATTTTGTTTTTTCAAGTCATCTTTAAATCTATCTAATGATTTTTTAGATGTGTTTATTATTTTTTTCGTTCTTATAACCGGTCTTGTAATACTATCTTCTTTATTATAAATTGTAAAAACTGGTAAATGATCAGTCAAATCAGCCATCAAAATACCACTTATTATTTTGTCATCTGCTAAATTAGTGAAAATATTATCAATTGTTGTGGAACTGTGCGTTGTTATTCTCGTTGGATTTGATATCAAAGGAAATAAATTTAAACTGTACATTGAATTTGTGAAAGTACTGATGTTATTAGAGCCAGTCTTATTACCCAGATCAATAGTGGAGCTAGGGGATGTTATTAGAGTCAGTCTTATTACCCAGATCAATGTTGAAGTCACCACATAGGAAAACTGATTTGTTTCCTCTCTTTTCTAACAACTCCAGGATTCTATCAGTGAATATCAGTGAATGTTAAAATGTTCTTGGACTAATTTCGTCAGCCTGGGTCACATTTGTTTAGAAATTAGTTGGAGGGGATTAATGGGCCAGTCCCAGTAAGCTGTTTGTGATCAAAGACTCACCCATAATAAAGATGTTTAAATATTTCATCTTTAGCTTAAATGAATGAAGTCCACAGGAAACTTACCCAAGTTTTCTGCTTTGTACAGAACCGAGTCCGGCTTACAAAAAGGCAGCGAGTAGTATTCATATGGAAGCTGCGTACGGGAGCTGGTCAGCTTCACTGCCTGAAATATGAACGTCAAACAAACAAACAATGTGGTCTGTAACTTCTAAACACACACAATTAAACCATGGAAGGAGTGTGAGCTTTTCATGTCATTCATATTTCGTTCTAGGCTCCATTTACACATTTTTAAACTAAACTGTAACATTTCGGCTGCGTTTCAGCAGTTTGTGAAACTGAAGCTGTTTGAATCCAAGTCTCAGGGTGGAGGTACTTTGGAAACAGCTGCAGTCAGTTCTTCTGTAGACGTGTGGTTGAACAGTAACAGTGGTGGTAGCAGAGTGCTGGTTTGTGCTGATCCCTTTTCAAACGTGTTGGATCTAAACCAACCTCACCCTCAGCCCAAACCAGCGATCGTGTACTCACCATTTAGTTCAACTCATTTCATCATCGAGACTAAAGTGTCTGCACATTGTGTTTAAATACAAAATCCACAGCGCCACCAGTGACTTAGCACAGAAACTGCAGTGGATTTAACGAGCACAGCATTACCGTGTAAACACGTAACTGTTCCACACCAACATCAGAGAATCACTAATGTTGATCGTTAACAGTCTGAGATTAAACTTTAACAAGAACTAAATAATCAGTTTCCTCTTCATCCTGGTTAAAGTGACCAATAAACTTTTGGTTAACCCGTCTGGTCAGTATGCCGACTGTACGCCGATGTTCTCACTGGTGAATGTGGTTTTCTGGACTGGAACTGAACAGGGAATGCAAGTACCGTATTTTCCGACCTATAAGTCACAGTTTTTTTAAAACTAATTTTCATGCCCTGCGACTTATAGGGCGAAGCGACATATTTAGGGATTTTTCCCCATATTTTTAGACCAATTCTTGGCTGAGATATGACCGTTTACATTCATTCTGACGAAAAAAATGGAGCAGTACCACTTTCGGCCGCTAGGGTCCACCGACCGTTCCCAGCTCATGTGTCCGACAGCAGCCTCCTCTGCTCAGACTCACTGGCTGTGTCTCAATTCAGGGGCTGCATCCTCATGAGTGCGCATTTGTCGGCCGCATACGTCATGCCCCGCGCGGAGGACTGTCCCAATTCGAAGACTCCTCCTCATGCGGCCGAGGAATGCGGCCTACTTCCTGCCGAAATCGAAGGATGCATTCGTGAATCCTTCAAGACGGAGGCTATCCCAGAATTCATAGCGCCAGCAGAGATTTCGCGGGGGGGGGGGGGACTTTCTGCGTGCAGGGTCGGAGCTGCTGCATGTTGTTGAGTCATCAGCTCGTTTTAACAACAACCTCAGCGCGAATATTCATTCAACCTTTATTTAGTCATCTCAAACAACCTCAGCTCGAATATATCTCATTAAAATTTTACTACAGAAACGACAAAAAAAAATGTGTGAGCTGAATATACAGTATATTAGTGTTTCTGAGTTTACTGTTTTTGAAGAACTGATTACAAATCAGATTATTTTACACGTGCGTAGCAAGGATTTTCTGAGGGGCAATCTTTTAAAACCCAGAGTGGACCTCCGAAACGCAAGTTGTCCATTAGCTCAGTTGGTAAATCAACTTGCGATTGGTGCAGAGATGCTTTTCTCGAAGCTGGTTCGAATCTCACTCGGTACGGTTAAAACTTATTTTACGTTTGTCTTTTATTGGATAAAAAAAAGAAGGAGTTTCACAAACTCCTTCCTTTTAATCTCAGTCCTCATTTTTTTATCCAATAAAAGACAAACGTAAAATAAGTTTTAACCGTACCGAGTGAGATTCGAACCAGCTTCGAGAAAAGCATCTCTGCACCAATCGCAAGTTGATTTACCAACTGAGCTAATGGACAACTTGCGTTTTGGAGGTCCACTCTGGGTTTTAACAGATCGCCCCTTATAAGCTGATTTGTAATCAGTTCTTAACAAACAGTAAACTCAGAAACACTAATATATATACATGTATTCAGCTAACTAATATATTTTAGCGGCGTCCCTTCTCTTTCCACACACACCAAGCGGCACACAAGAACTTCCCACCCACTTCAAGAGAACGCCCCACCCACTTCAAGGCCGGCAAACCTGAAGGCTAGACCGTCCCATTTCAGCAGTTTCGCTCAGCCCACCCGGTCTTGTGAGTGCGTGGCCTACTCGGCCCAGCTAGGCTGGGTCCTCATGAGGATGCAGCCCCTGAATTGAGACACAGCTACTCTGTCGCAGCACGGCCTCCTGCTCTCTGGAGGTCTGAACTACTGTTAACTCAGTGTTTGTTAGCAAAATAGCTCATGAACCGCAGGACAGATTTTAATGAAACTTAAAGAAAGTAATCACTGGATGGACATTTACAACTGATTAGCTTTAGGAGATGTTTGAGCGAAAATTCGATTTATTTATAATTTATTTTCGCAGCGCGCGCGAATGTTTGGAAGACCGTCAAAGCTAAACAATTTAAATTCAGCTGATTTGACGATTACGTATGTGCATTTATTAAGGAAAGGTTAAGCTCAGAAACACTTTTGCTATAATGTCAGCTAACAAATATATTTTTTAGCTGTTTATCTTGTTAAATTTTAAAGAAATGAAGCGTATCCGCTCGCTGCGCGTGCACGCTTCGCAGCACCGACGTAGCAAAACTTTTTTTTTTTAATTCAGCTTATTTGACCATTACGTGCATTTATTAAGGAAAAGTTCAGCTCAGACACATCTTTGCTATAATTTTCAACAAACAAATAATTGTTTTTAAGTGTTAATCTTGTTAAAGTCCTACAGTGCACGCTCCTGTGGCCATTTGCGGTGACACGTAACATATGCGACCAGGGCGGAGTGGGACAACTTTTCAGCCCGGGAGTTTAATGGCCAAGAGTGGCACATTTTTTCACATTTTAAAAATACAGTACAGTATTAGGCAAAAATGTAGCCTATAATATTTTTTTAATTGCAATACAATCAACAACTTTTTTTTAGTTATAATTTTTTGTTACATTTTGTTACAATTCAGCAAATCAGGTGGGAAAAAAACTAAATTAGTTGACTTAAAAAACAGAAAATGATAAGTCAATTCTTTGTTGCTCTTTCCATATCAGACTCAAAGATTACTGAAAAACTCAAAACGTAATTTTGTTGGCTTGAACGTTGGCCAGCTGTCATGAGAAGTTTGCACTAAATACAGTGACAAAAAGATAAACCATAAAACTATTTTACATTCAAAATATTAAATTTGAGGCCAGATAAAATGTCAATGAGACCAGATTTGGCCCATGGGCCTCGAGTTTGACATGTGATCTACAGCATCAGTAAGCGCCTAAGAAGTGCACTAGTTTCTGCCACCATATTTGTTACTTTGTCATTGTCAATGGACATAAGAAGTTCTTTCTCTGTGGACATCAGCATAAATGCCTCCAAATGCTCCTGGTTAAGTGTGCTTCGTAGTCTATTCTTGATGAACTTGAGAGTAGAGAAGCTTCTTTCACATGCAACCTGAGACAATGAAAGGGTCAACAAATATTTGTATGCCAGCCCTATAACTGGGTAGGCATCTGTGAAAAGGTTATACTGTGTCAATATAAGGTAAACACAGATAACACAGTTTCTGCAAGAAGAACAAGCCCTGCTTTCAAGTTCAATCTCTGGTTCAACTGAGCCCTCCTGGCCACCCTGTTCCATCTCAGTACCATCCTGACAGTGGACTCTTCCAGAGGGGACTTTTTGAGCCTATCCCACTGGGATGCTAGACTGGACAGCTCTGTGTGTAAAGTACTCACTGTGGCTCTCTCATCAAATCTAAGCAGATTTTTGCTTATTTCTTGAAGTGCTGAGCTCTTGAGTCCTTTAAGCCTTATCTCTGAAAAGTTTTTAGGGTCAAGACAAGCAAAATCAGAGACAAGTTTGGCATTGGTTGCAATATGTATGCATATGCATGAGTTTATTTTTATTTGTCTATTAAATGTGTTGCTTTAACATTTTTCTGTCTCCTGTTTTCACTTCACCTCATGCATTTCTGCCTCATTACGTAAATAAGGACTTGTGTGGAAAAAAATAATTACATTTACATAACACAAGTCATCCAAGAGTAAAAGTAAAAACAAAAAATATACAGGCCTACCGGTATTTTAAGCACAGTAAAATGTAAAATTATGAATTAAAATATATAATTTGTTGGAACTAAGCTGGAAAAAAAACCATGATGGCCAATTAATTTTTAAAACACGAGATAAAGTTCTCTTTTAATTTAAATTGTCCTTTGACGTTTATTTATTTATTGGTCAATTTATATATTTCTGCTTTTATTTTTAGGCTATGTCAGTTTAGGTCCACTTGACTTTCATGCATGTTTAGTGACATAGTACAACGTTGTGACATTAGCTTAATTTATTATGCTAGTTTTTAATTTATGTCATTACCTGTTGTTTCTTCTGTCTGTCTCTTTGAAAAAATGTCTGTAAGCTTTGCACATTTGGCAGCTTCCTCCTGTAACGCCTTTCTTTTCTTCAACCTGACCTTTTCAGCTCCACCTGGCCTCTTCCTATCCATTTTTATTGCTAATTAGAAGTTTGGACTCCGCGCTGCTCCATCACCTGATGTTTTGGAAAATACGTGCTTCGGTCCTGGGTTGGACTCAACCAACGGTGAATTTTCAGGGGTGTTTTTTATCAAATGGTAGCTCCCAAGCTGCCGGCCCAGTGAGCGCAGTCTCTTAAAGGGATCAGCGCTTTAAGAGGCTGCAGTCTCTAGTGATCAGCGCTCCCTCCCTTTAAGAGGCTGCAGCCTGCAGCCTCGGAGGGACAAGTCGATTTTGAGCAGAACCGTCATCATTTTCCCCGTGCACCTATCGGCCCATTCATGACGCGGCCCATCGGGAATTCTCCCGAAACTCCCGATGGCCACTCCGCCCTTGTATGCGACGCATCAGCGGTGACACATAATAGATGCGACTTTCCACTTTATTGGACATAATTGGACTTTGCGACATATAGGGCGGTGCGACTTAAAGGGCGGAAAGTACGGTAAACAATGTTTTGGTGTAAAATAATCAAGGGGGTAGGAGTTACACTGTGTGGAAGAACAGACGTGGGGGGGCTGAGGCAGAACAGATTGATGGATCTTCAGTGGCGGGAGCAATCTGACCCACCATCAGGTGCAATAGTGGAGCTAGGGGGTGCCCAGTGGTGGCCTTGACCACCATGATCCGCTCTGCCATGGACCTTACCAAGCTCCGCCCAGAAACGCCCCCTAAGCTCCGGCCGGTCTCCGTGTCTCCCAAGCTCAGCACAGTTTCAATGGAAAACATGGCGTCGACTGACTCTGCAGGGTATTTCTGAGTCGAATAGTGTATCATTTCTGCCAGATTCCAACAAAATATCAGCCATGACAATAGACAGGGGAACCAACAAGTTCATGTTTTTTTTTTTTTGGACGTTATCAAGTTGTTTGATCCACGCGATGCCTCCAACAGCGTGCGCGTCACAGCTAATGCTACTACTGTTTGATGAGGAAAACATCAGCTCCTGAACGCTCAGCATTATTACAGCTGTGGACAGGATCACTGATGACTATTGTCCTGCAAGGCTGGGTAAGTCAGGCATTCATGGTTTTGAGGGTTACTTTTGAAATCAGTGATTTATGTTGTTGGCAAAAGTTTGAGTGTGCCTTGTAGGGCTGGGCGATATGGAAAAAATCATATATCACGATATGGACTTTTTTATATCACGATAACGATATATATCACGATATATACAACACGATGTGTGTGTGTGTGTACAGCAAAAATTTGGACCAAAGTTTTTTTATTTTATTATTTTACTACAGATAGTTACATTTATAAGAATGTGAACAAAAAGAACAAGGAAATTTGGACCAAAGTAGAAACTAGATCTACCTAAGATCTACCTTAATTCAAGGAGTACGATTATGGAATGACTTAATGCCAAATGACAAATGTTAAGGAAGCCAAATCATTCCTTGTATTTAAGAAACTGGTAAAAAATGAATTGCTAAAAAAAAAATGAATCTAATTTAATGTGTGATATATGTGAATTGAAAATTGACTGAGTTATTTACTTATTTTGTTATTATAGAAAATATTGTTTGAACTGTTATTAGATGAATAAGGAGCAGATTTAATAAGATTTATTCTTCATCTGCTACCTTTCATTTTATTATTTTTTTTCTATTATGAATACGTTAATTGTTGTATTTCATTTTATAAAATGAATAAACTAACAAACAAACAAACAAACAACTCCTTTTCTACTTTGGTCCAAATTTTTCCTGCAGGTGGCGGTAAAACAACAGCTGCTAATGAAACTCACGAAGAAGAAATCCGCTCTGAAGTTTGAGTAAACAAAGCAAGAAACAGAAAAGAGAAAACGTTGCGTTTGATTGCGGTTCTGTTGTGTCTCTGGTCTGTTTTGTATTGGTTAACTGGACCCGAGTTCGGACTCGGTTGGACTCTGGGTTCGTGTCCTCTGGACCCATTTTGTCTCAGAGTTTCAGCGGAGCGAAATAATGGAAGCTAACAAGGTGAGCTTCCCCCTCTTTTTGGTAAAAGTTATTCTTCTTGGGCTGCCTGTGCAGCTGTTTTCTCCTTGTTGAGATCTATGGTTGAGACACCGGCTTCATGCGCCTGCGTCTCTGTTGCTCTCGAGTTTAACCACGTAAAGCATGTGTCGCAAACCCGCGCGTGCGTCAAACATAAAGCCGCGCCGTCATCTCGCAAAACCACAATATGAAGCTTATTTGCGACAGTTATTTTTTTATTCTTATTTATCACGATAGAGACGATAGAAGGAAAGTAGCACGATAGACACGTTTCTATCGTCCCCACGATATATATCGTCATATCGCACAGCCCTAGTGCCTTGGTCACAAAGCTAATGCTAACTGTAATCTCCATTGGTTAGCCGTTGCTGCTTTAGCTGCTAAACACGCCGACAGCGACTTTTGTGAAGGCTAATGAGCTCAGCTGTTCAGTGTGTTAGTTAAAATCCAGCCTTCGTGTCACGATTTTGTGCAGTTTTAGGTGAAATCGACAGTAGAGTAGCTCGTTGTGTTAGCTAGCTCATGTGGAGTTAGCCGAGCTGTTTCTTCCCAACTTCCAGAACGTTCAGTGAACTGTGGCTTTCTCTCATCGTGACCGCGTGTTGTTAACTAGCAGGTTTCAAAAGCAGGTCAACCCTTCTCTGCTGGTGAAAGAAATAATTGTTCAGTTTTGTGGTCGTGCACAAGCTTTGATCCAAGCAAGGCATTCAGTTTCACATATAGGGAAGCGGTGAATTTTACTTCCACAAATACGGTCAGGGTACCTGACATCTCCGGTACAGATACCCCACTGACGGTGGAGGACAATTTTCCCAGCCCTGACGCAAAAAAAATCTGCACGTATGCTAGCTAGCAATGTAAGTAGCATGTGGTGCCGGTCTCACAAACGCTACTGTAGCGTTTGTTTTGTGAGACCGGCACGCACGTGGAAGCTGCGCTGTGACGTGTTATGGGCATTAGCCAATGAAACGCGGCCCTGTGGGCGGAGCTTGGTAAGGTCCATTGATAAACTCCACTCGACTCTGGTCTTGTCGGTTCTTCTCAGGTGGAGGGGATTTGCCACTGACTCGTTTCCCCGCTCTGTGGTCGGGATCGTAACTGGTCATCGTGTTCGAGCCACTCCACCTGCTGTTGTCCTTAAAGTGTCACTGACATGATTTTTTTTAATATTCATAACATTGCTCAAAATATATATATTTTATAATTTAAATATATTCGTTTTTGCAAACAAAATGATAAATCACTTTAATTTTGCTTTAAAAGTGATTTTAAACTTCAAGCCGTGTTTATTCATGGGAAATCCGATTACACGCGAATGCACCATCTGTGACGTAGGAGGATGAACCTCCAGTCTGCGTCTACCATGATAAGGCATATTCATTCTCTGCCAGTTCGCCTATTTTTTTGTATAACTTGAAAAATGCTGGTACGTTGTGTCGCATTTGGGTGTTCTAATATCATCAGTGAACAAGTGAGCCTTTTCACTTTCCCAAAAGATGAAATACTTCGTCAAGTATAGAATAAATAAAGCTGCACCCCCCCTCGGAGCTCACTTGCTTCCTGAACAGGTAAGTGTCCCACGTGGGCGGCCGTGGCGTAGTGGTAATGGCAGTCGTCCCCCGATCGGAAGGTTGGCGGTTCGAATCCTGGTTCCCCACATCATGTGCCGTTGTGTCCTTGGGCAAGACACTTAACCCCGAGTTGCTCCCGGTAGGATTAGAAAGCGCCTTGCATGGCAGTCTGCCGCTACCGGTGTATGAATGTGTGGATGGTTGGTATTGTAAAGCGCTTTGGGGCTCCTCATCGGGGGCTGGAAAGCACTATATAAATAAGCTCCATTTACCATTTTACATACGGGTGCAGACCTAAATTAGAACCTGCTGTTTCTGCTCTTCTAACTTCCTGCTTCCAAAACTGAAGACAAATTGCTCAAATCTCAACTTAGGTTGATAATTTTGTCGTTTTATTTCTTGTTCGCCATGAATATAATAGGGGCATTCTAAAGACGTTCATCCTCCTACGTCACAGATGTTGCATTCGCGTGTAATCGGATTTCCCATGAATAAACACGGCTTGAAGTTTAAAATCACTTTTAAAGCAAAATTAAAGTGATATATCATTTTATTTGCAAAAACGAACATATTTAAATGATAAAATAGATATATTATTTGGAGCAATGTTATGAATAGTAAAAAAAAAATCACGTCAGTGACACTTTAATCCACCTATTGCTGGGTTTCAGATGACGTAGCAGTGACGTCACAGAATGCAGATGCGGGGCAAGAAGTAAACGCAGCCGTTTCCTTCTGTTGCTGATTCAGCATCAACATGCCTAAATTCTGTGCCGTTTACGGTTGTTGCAACCGCTCTAATCGAGAGATAGATAAAAGTTATTTTCGTGTTCCGAAAGTAGTATGCTACAAGGGGATTAATTTAAAAAAACTTACAGAAAAAAGACGACAAACGTGGATTACAACCTACGGCTAAAAACAGGAGGTGCAGAAACTGACGAGAGTCTGCAGCGACCACTTTGTTACAGGTAAGGGTCGTATCGTTTAAATCATATTTTCAGATATTTTATTGGACAGTAACTAGAAAGACAGATAAGATATGTTATGCCCTAGCTTGTGTAGTGGTTCAACACTTGGTTGTTCCCAGAAAAAATCCGATTAGAATGCTAATGTTGTTAGCGGTTAGCTTAGTGCTAGGAAAGGCATTTACGTGTTTTACTTTAAAGTGGTGTCTTATATTTAGGTTGTCCGAGTGCAGCAGGTGATGTACATTCCCAAGACTGGGCCCCCACTGTTAACCTGGGGTACCAAAGAAGTAACGAGTGGCCACAAACAGAAGCATCCCTCCGGCGCAGGGAAAGAGCTAAGGCCTGGAAGCTTCTCTGCACTGAGGAGGCCAACAGTCTGGAAGATGAGCTCTGTGAAGAAAGCTTACCAGCCCCTGAAAACGAACGATTCAAAGGTAAAATAATAATAAATAAAAATACTATTTATTTATTTATAGAATTTCTGAACGTAATTTTTAATAATTAAATATTTGCAGATGCAGAATGCCAGACGGATCTAAGCATGGTTGACCTCACAAAGCTGGAGGATGCAGTGAAAGGCTACACAACTGAGATCTGCGACCTTAAGGAAAAAGTCTCAGTGACTAAATTTACTCCTGAAACCTTCCAGAACAACGATAAAACAAAGTTTTATACGGGACTGCCCAACTTTTTAGTTTTGATGCAAATTTTTCAGCTCTGTGAACCTTATACATCAGCATGTCATCACTGTCAGCACTCTCCAAATTTGAGCAATTTATTATGATACTTATGCATCTCAGATTACATCTGCAGCTTCAAGACCTTGCCTATAGATTTAATGTGTCAAAAGCCACTGTGTCTCGAATTTGTTTTAGAACGATTCATGTTCTCCATGAAAGATTACAATTCTTAATAGTGGCCTGAGCGACAAGTAATTCAATCAACTATATTTATATAAATATTTTAAGTTTAAATGATTATACATGTATTTATCATTTAAAGTAAATCAAAAGTAAATTAAATCACTAATACTGTTACAGACCATATTTGTACATGTTAATTGTTCATGAAGACAAAAAAAAAATTTACCCAATAAGGTTGAATATTTTTAATTTATTCAATGAACTCCATAACCAATCTTTGTGAATATTGGTCAGTTAAAATGACATGAGTTTTGCTATTGAAATAAAAACATTTTTCTGAAGTAGACTCATTTTGCAACATTTGTGACATATGACATTTGTATGTGCTGTTATTTAACATATTAGAACACCTTTGAAATTCACAAGCTAATCTCATATTGATTTAAATATATCATTTGATTTAACATACTTAACTTTTCAATTAAGATTATTGTAAATAAAAAACAGCTGTCATGACATGTAACAACATCACATGACCCTTCTGCAGAGTGCTTGCTACAGGTGTAGCTGAAACATGTTATGGTAGTGACAAATGTTTTTGGGGAAAAAAAGAGCAACTGTTTAAATTTGTATAAACTTTTCAAACTCCTTTCATCAACTACTCCAAATAACATTCTTGATTCTTAGATTGGTTAGTCACGTGTGGATTTCTGTCCCAGGATTTCAGGTAGGATGCAATGTGTAAAATAGTGCTGAATTTTGGGAACTGCTGTTTCCCACAGCTGGTCATCTGGCAGAATTCTTTCCACATAAATATCATTTTCACTCCATACTACAAAATCACAATATTGTACATCCACAATGTGAATCTGATCCTGGAGCTGATGGTAATAAGGATGGTTCCTATCCAGTTGTACAGAATCTCCAACCTTGACGAGACGACGAGACAAAAACCAGGCTGTCCAGCACACATCCTCAGACCGACTTCATGCTGTTTGCTCTGTGGGCACTGAAGGACAAGACAATGAAACTTAGACATAAAAAATAAATACGGTAGTCTCCAAAACATTTCAATATGATACGTTTTTAAAGATTGTGTTTCACTCATTTCACTATCCAACACCAATGTTAGAAAATGAGACTATATTTATGTCTCTGTCAACCAGGTGTGTTCCACAGGTAAGAATGTATTAATCTGGACTAAGTTTTAAAAGGTGATGGAAAGGTCACACATTTTTTAACTGGAAACAAGGCAACATCCCACAAACTGCAAGACCATCCCCAAAACTACGGCTACATGCTGTGAAATATGCAAACAACAAAGATTTGAGTAAAAAATTATAGTTGTAACATTCATACTGTGAGGTGCGCAAAGTCTGCAGTGCAGTACCCTAATGCATGCTCAATAATCCAGGTAGAAAAATCTAAAAAAGCTAAGTCTGCAGTGCAGTAGTCCAAACCTTTTGAGAAATAAATTTTACCTTGATTTCACACACCCTGGCTCCATGACAGTCACATGAAACGACTCCATCTGGTGAGGCTCCCATGTATGGCCACCTTGAGTTTAACCAGCTAGTATCTGAAGTTACAAAGAAGATACGATCACCTTGATGATACTGTATTATCAAAACAAAAAAAATCATAATATTTTCAGTACATTAACTTACCTTTTTAATGGAGTTACTGTAGATCTCTGACCTACAGTGTAGAAATGCATATGACTCAACGTTAACACATACAACTCCAGCACGAATTTGGCTTTACAGAAGCTAAATATATTATTTTTAAGTAGATCCACGCACATAGAAATAACAGGGGGCTAACTAAACTTGTTGTTAGCATTAGCGATAGCGTAGTTAGCATAGGCTAATTACTAAATAAATAATACATCTCACTACTCACCCGGGCAGAAACAAGTCGACAACCATTTAAAGCTTCTTTTGATCCTAAATGGTTAACCCAAAACTCGTCCTCGCCAGTTTATTTAGGGCTTTGGCATACTTGCTGTAATCCATTCTGCTGTGTTTTGAACTGGGGAAAATCACTTCCTGCCCCGCATCTGAATTTCGCGCCACTTCTGGGTCACGTGATTGCAACCCAGCAATAGTCAGACTTTAATTTCTTTAGCTTGTCCCGGCATTGCTTGCAAGTCCATGTGTAGTGATTTCATCTCTGATATTTCTCTGTAATGTGCTCGTTTCTTGTGGCGCCGTCCGCCGACACGATGAGGAAGTGGCGGTCCAGATGATGTTAGAAGTTTTACTGGGTGGGTCATCCAGTGACATAGCTCTGCTGACCAATCAACGGCTGCCGTCTGCTTAGAATCACAAACTGGGCCGAGTGCAGACCCTCTACTGGTGCGATGTGGAACAGATGGAAGTTGAGACAGTGGCAAGGCAGCAACAGATTAATCTTCAGCCAAGCCAATCATTTTAGGAAATTATACTTTAAAACAAAATTAAAAACTAGAAAGAGTTTCCACAAACAAGGGGGGTGGTCGGTTCACAATGTGTGGCGGTGGCCATGTTGGATTTAGATGTGGAAACAATTCTTGATATATACCTTTTTTTTTTTACACCTGGATGCAGACACACAACCAAACAGAAGTTGTTTCTCATTTATTTTTCAAGTTATCAGCTCACAACATGGACGGAGGGTTTTTTCAGTTCCACCTTATTGCTCCGCAATGGGGACAATAAAAAAAAAGTGGATGAATATTATGCCCGTCTAAAAGTTCAATTTTTGTTGCATTACTTCATCTTCTTTGCTACAATCCAAACATTTAAATATCCTAAATGTTTAATTTATTTTTTATTGTGGATTCATCAAATTATAAAACCTTCTGCTATCAATCTTCAACTGGAAGAAGAAACGTAACGCTCAGGTCTTCCTTGATCTTACCTTAATTTCTACTTTATGACCTTCGTGGAAGTCCTGAGGAGCGACTCCAGGGACGTAGAAGGTCCGGACCACAGGCAGCGAGAACAGCAGCATTAAGGCCCACCACGTCTCCTGCAGAGCGCGTCACAAAGACACATTCATGACGTTTAAACCAACTTGAGTCCACATCACAAAGTCAAACAGCAAACAAACGTTTCCCAACACATCCAGGAAGTAAAGGGAACCACGTAGGGAAAGTGCGGGCGACACGGCCCGTTTTTCTAAACAAATCTTTGTAACCAAATCTGACCAGATGAGGCCAAACACCAACAAACCGAAGAGGACACACGAGTTCATACACTAAACAATTTAAAGTGAGAAATTTGCACATTTTAAAGTTTTGTGTTAGTTTTGATGATTATAGCTTACAGCCGATGAAAACCTTAAGTTTCTCAAAAAATAAAAGCATGACTTGTCAAATGTTGCTAAATTCACAAATAAAGTTGAAATGAATGAGAAAAACTTGTAATCTGCAGCCCAGCGTGTTAAAACCTTCATGATGAGCACAAGTTTTGTTTGATCCCTGCTGTGACGTCGTCTACAGCAGAAGATGAGCTCATCTTCATCAGTGATAACAAAATAATCACATTCCAGTTGTCTGACCCTGAACACGACTGGACCAAGTTATCAAGGCCTCCAACAGTCTGTTCATGAAGGAGTCTCCCTGTTGGGAGCCATTTCTCCTCCGTACGTTTTTATCCATTTCATCAAATCATAATCAAAACGTTCAGCTCGTTCAGGTCAATCCTGCTATGACTTTTGGTATTGGTGCAACTTTAAGCTTTTAGAAATATTTAGCCTTTTCTGCCACTTTTTTCTCATATAAAATGAATTAAACTCATTTTACCTTCGTCAAATCTTTCAATGTGTTTACAAGCTTTTACTGCTCCTTTCACTTTTTGTTCTGCTTCTTTCAGCTTCCTTCTGCAAATTTAAACTGTTTTTCAGCTACTTTCAGGTTATTTTAGCAATTTTGAGCTTTTTCCAGCTATTCAGCTGTTTAATGCTAATTTTAGTGTTTTCAGCTAATTCCACATCTTTTGCACTCATTTCAATATTTTTCAGCCTAATTCAGCAAAAATGTGCTCTCTCCACTTGCTTCTGGTAATTTCAGCTTCTTTTTGCTTTTTTAGTTGCTTTTCGGCTTTTTTTGTGTGCTAATTTCAGCTTTATTCATATATTTCCGTTTTTGGGGCTAATTTCTGCTTCTTTCAGCTTAATTAACTTCTTTCTGCTAATTTCAGCTTGTTATACTCCTTTCAGCTTTTTCTACTATTTCTGCTACCATTTATAGGTTTATGCTAATTTTAGCTTTTTTTCAGACAATTCCATGTTTTTTTTTTTAAGCTCATTTCAGCTCTTTCTGCCACCTTCTGGTAGTTGAAGCTTCTGCCCTTTTTTTAAAGCCAATTTCCTCATTTTTGTGCTCATTTCTGCTTATTTACACCTAATTCAGTAAATATGTGTTCTTTCTGCTTTCTTCTGTTAATTACGGCTTATTCTTTCATTTCAGCTACAATTCAGCATGTTTTTAGCTCATTTCAGCTGTTCTTCAAGTTCTTCAGCAATAAGCATTCAGACTGTAGTTTTGCAGAAAATGTAATTTCTCTAGTTACCATAAATTTATGTAATAACTGTGGCTGGTCTACTTCAACCCTTTGATCTCACATGACGCATCGTTTAGTTTCTGAATTTGCACATCCTGCTCGTTGAGACTCTCCAAAGAACCCGGTTTTGTCAGTCGGTCCACAACATTTGTGGAAAGTTTAACAGTGCAGAACCCAGGACAAAAACAGTCAATTGCAGCAGGGCTGTGTGCTCAGAATTTATCTGCGATGTTTAAATCGAGCGGAGACGGAGAAGTCTGGGACTTTTCTGCAAAAGCTCAAAACATAAACTATCTTCCTGCGACAAAAACAAACACCTGCACGTTTCTCTGACTTTAAGGCTCATGACTGTCAATTTAAACACACAGGTAAAATAAACACTAACGAATAAAACCTGAAGGATTTTCTAACGATCATGAATAATTGTGTTTTTGCCATTTCTTATCTTTAGCTATTTGTATCTACGCGTTTTATCCGTTTTATCCTGTCCTTGGTTTTGTTTTGCAGCACTTCGGTTGACCTTGTCTTGTTGCGGTTTTTAAGTGCTCTATAAATAAAGTGGTGTGGTCTAAAAAAGCTAAGTCTGGTCCTCTGGACATGTGTATATCCTAAATGGGCCTTCCTGAAAGCAGAGAAGAAACCCAAACAGGACTCCAACCAGCCATCAGGTGAAAAGGAGGAACCCAGACCCAGACCAGTGGTCATTCCAGATGTTGCGGGAGTTTCAGAGACATTGAGACGTTTATTTTCTAAACACAACGTCCCAGTGGCTTTTAAACCCCAAAATACATTACGGCAAAGACTGGTTCATCCCAAAGATCCAGTCCCCCGGCACAAACAGAGTAATATTGTGTATGCTGTTCAGTGTCAGGAGGGCTGTGATCAGTCTTATATCGGGGAAACTAAACAGCCACTGGCCAAAAGGATGGCCCAGCACAGAAGATCAACATCATCAGGTCAGGACTCTGCAGTCTACACTCATCTCCAGGCCAGCGGTCACTCTTTCAAGGATGAAGATGTTCACATCCTTGATAGAGAGGAACGATGGTTTGAGAGAGGAGTAAAGGAGGCCATCTTTGTGAAAAGAAACCGTCCATCATTAAACAGAGGTGGAGGCCTCCGGGTTCAACTGTCCCCCTCTTACAATGCTGTTATTGCTAGTATCACTCAGCCCTCTGTGAATAGCAAACAACCATCAGGGTGCTAACGATCCATTGTTAGGCTGATGGTCCTCCTTGATCATGTGAGCAGCTGGTTTCGGCTGTCATCAGCCAACTGGTTGATCCACTGTGAGAGGGTGCTATTTATAAGACTGAGCTGAATACAGCACCTCAGACTGAGGAAGTCTTTCGGACAAAAGACGAAACGTTTCTACAATTTTTTTGTTTTGTTTTTTGAATGTCCAGAGGACCAGACTTAGCTTTTTTTAGATTTTTCTACCTGGATTATTGAGCATGCATCAGGGTAAAGTGGTGTGGTATTTTAAATCTAGTTGGCTTGTATTATTACTAACCTTTAATGTTTAAGTACCGGTACTCGTAGCAACAAGAAAAAGTCAGTAAGTTGTAATTGTCAAACAGAACGCTCACGTCACAAGTCAAAAGGTGACTACAGTGAAAAAGCTCTTAAGCTTTAACACTAAGACGGTGCTTTAGCCTTTTTTGATATAAAAATATATATTTTAAACATGCAGATGTTTGAAATTAAAAAACCCGGTCTCGATTCCACAGACATGTCCAATTTTAGGCCCATTTCAAAACTGTCCTTTATGTTGAAGATCTTGGAGAAAATTGTTTAGTGTTTACAGCCAGTTAACATCTTAAACGACCACAACCTTCTTGAACCGTTTCAATCTGGGTTTAAAACTCGCCACCGTACTGAGTCAGCACTGTTGAAAGTTTTCAACGACATTCTTTCATCCACAGACTCTGGTCACTGTGCAGTTTTGATGCTGCTGGACCTAACCGCTGTCTGTGACACAGTGGACCACCACATCCTCCTGTCCCGTCTGGAGAACTGGGTGGGCATTCAGGGTCCTGCCCTACAGTGGTTTACATCCTATTTAACAGAGAGAAGCTTTTGTGTGCGTTCTGGTTCTGTGGAGTCCTCTGTAGCGCCTCTCACATGTGGAGTACCTCAGGGATCTATACTTGGTCCCCCTTCTGTTTTCCCTTTATTTACTACCGCTGGGATATATTCTTCTCCGGAAACATGGTATTTTTCATTTCTATGCTGATGACAGCCAAATTTATGTTCCATTAAAACAAGATAAACCGTACTCCCTGAACCAACTCCTGGAATATATGGCAGAAGTCAAGAGCATGGATGCCACAGAACTTTTTAAATTTTAATGAGAAAAAGACCAAGGTTTTGTTGTTCAAGCCCAGTGATGGTTCCAAAGTCCATGTTGATCTGGGTCCTTTAACAAAGCATCTGACTGGGACAGCAACTAACCTGGGTGTAAGGCTGGACAGTGATTTTAAACTGGATGCTCAGATTAAATCAGTGATCAAGTCCAGCTTTTATCACCTGAGACAACTGGCCAAGGTGAAGCCATTCCTGTCACAACATCATTTTGAGATTTTAATCCATGCTTTCATCAAAACTCGTCTGGACTATTGCAGCTCACTTTATGTCGGTCTGAGCCAGTCATTACTGACTCTACTTCAACTGGTTCAGAATGCTGCTGCTCGCCTTATAACTGGTACCAGAAAACGAGAGCACATCACCCCTATCTTAAAATCACTACACTGGCTCCCAGTTTGTTTCCTGATTAATTTAAAGTTCATTTGTTTTCAAATGTCTTCATGGTCTCGCCCCACAGTATCTGTCCAACCTTCTCCAGCTGTACATTCCCTCACGCTCTCTGAGGTCAGCAGATCAGCTGCTGTTGGTCATCCCAAAGTCCAACAGGAGGCTGAGAGGTGACCGAGCATTCTCAGTCGCTGCCCCTAAACTGTGGAACGAGCTGACTTTGCACGTAAGACAAACAGACTCACTTCCTGTTTTTAAATCTGCTCTGAAGACACATTTTTTCTCTTTGGCTTTTAACACCGCTTGAAATGTTGGTTTTACTGTTTTTAAGTTATTTGTTTTATAGTTTTTAACTGTTTGCTGTTTTGATCTGGTAGTTCATTACTTTTATGGTATTTGTTAATAGTTTTTATGCTTGTATGTGTTAATGTACAGTACTTTGGCCAACGGTGTTGTTTTAAAGTGCTTTATAAATAAAGTAGTATTTACTGTGATATATATATATATATATACACACATACATACATA
>JBBPBX010020676.1:7841-27659 GCA_038048925.1 Garcialebias charrua | reverse complement strand
ATTTTTTTTTTTTTACAAATCAGCAATGTAAAAAAGGTGTTGAGGTAATTATGACCAAATGTAACTTAATTGTCAGTTTGATGTGATGAAATGTTTTTTGTTTACAATATTAATGAAGCTACTCAATACTGTATGAGGGACAACCGTGGCCCGACCTACGTCATACCTGGGAGCGAGAGCAGGCGGGGGAGGGGTGTCAAAAACACCGGATGTGATTTTTTTCACTTTGCAAATGCTAAATTTGAGTTAGGATGAAATCTTTGACTTGTGAAAATTTCTCAACAAGCTTATTTTATGCTTTTCATTAGACTACTATTACCTTAAAAACACTTTTCATTTCACCTTCAAAGATCAAAGAGAGAAGCTAAACCTGATCTTAAACACAAAGACAATCAAAGAGTAAAATAAATATGCAGATGATGACGCAGTGTTGCTGCATAACAGTTTGTCGTCAGATACATAAAACGTTGAATGAGGAAAATTTCAGGTTTTATTAGGAACTTGTCTCCAACATTAAAACATCTGTCAGTGAAACCCCCTTTGTCTTGACAGCTTGAGGTCGTCGTGTATTTTTACTAATATTCATATTTATGTACGTGCAGGGACCGAGTGGTCGGAGCAGCTGCGCTATACTCCACGGACGTCTGAACGTACGAAGGAAAGGTGTGCATGAACACGTGCACGGTTCCATAAAGTTGAATACGTATGTCTGTGCGCCATGTTTCAGTCTGAACGCTGCGCGGCGTTCCCCTCCGGAGTCCTCCGGTCACCAAACGGTACGACAGCTTCACGTTTGCTTCGTTCTCGCTCTAATTTTTTCGGAAGTTTTTCTTCCGATGAACCCAAATGGGATTAACGGAGGCCTTTGAAGTTCTGCTTTCCTCGCCTGCGGTGAAGCGTCGCGACACGACGGTTCTTTTGATCAGTGCGATCAGAACCGGCTCCGGACCGGTCCCCCTGCTGTGTTGGATCCCATCCAGGAAGAGGAGCTTCACCTCGGCTGTGGAGGCCGGGATTAAAACCCCACGAGATTATGAACCGCTCCGATGACGCTGTTTCATTTATTCGTCATCAGATTTAAACAGAACTTTCAGAGAAAACATCCTGAACTGACGACTCCGTCAGGATGTGTGTTTGTCTGGTCATCTGAGCTAATTAACGAGGTGTGTGTGTATGGGGGGGCTGGATTCACCTCTGGGGTTTTGTTGCTCGTGAGAACCAACGATTCAAACTTGTTTTGAGGAAAAGTTCAAAGTCATTGAGCGAGGACGGCGCTTTGTGTCGCTGCGAGGAGACTGAAAGGAGTGAAAAGCGTCGCCATGACGAGCTCAGTCATCTGTGAAAATAAAAGCTGCTGGAGCTCCACGACCATCAGCAGCATCGCCATGAAAGACGGTGGTTTTAGAGCGTCCGAATCGTTGACGCTTTAATTAGGCTTGTTTACAAATTCTTATGTCATTTATAAAATTACCTTTTTATTTTATTTTGACCGGGTGGTAAATGTAGAAATAAAAACTACGTAGCATCTGCTTCGTTCAGAAGAATTTCCTTTAATTTAGCTGGCAAATCACTTCTTCGTGACACAAGTGGGTTAAACTTTAAACTGAACAGAGGTTCATCATCATCATCATCATCAGCTTTATTTATAAAGCGCTTTAACACAGCCACATCTGAAACAAAGTGCTGAACATCAGATACAAACGAGATTTAAAAAAGCATAAAAACAGAGCTACAAAACGAACACACAGTGAACTAAAAACTCAATTTAAAATACAATAAAATGACATGTTAAACAGGTTAAATCAATAAAAATGAAGTAAAATCAAGTCTCAGTTGGGTTGAAGGCCAATGATAGAGATGAGTTTTCAATCAGGTTTTAAAAATGGACAGTGAGGGAGCCTGTCGAATGTGTAAAGGCAGAGCGTTCCATAACTCAGGGCCACTAACAGAGAAGGCCCTGTCTCCTCGAAGCTTCCTCTTACTCTTTGGAATGACCAGGAGCAGCTGGTCAGCAGACCTGAGTGACCGGGATGGAGTGTAATGGTGTAGAAGCTCTGCCAAATAAGGGGGGGCAAGGTTGTTTAAAACCTTAAAAACAAACAAAATAATTTTAAAATGAACTCTAAAATACACGGGCAGCCAGTGGAGAGAAGCCAGGACAGGTGTGATGTGCTCTCTTTTGCGTGTTCCAAAGGTGGGCGCCAGACCGCTAGAGAGCGCTAAAGCGCTAATCCGCTTATAGCGGACCTAAACAATTTGTCAGCGTTACATCGGATTGACTAACTTTTATAATCCATAAGCGGATTTGCGCTATTTTTATTTAAAATGTAGTAATAACTAATTATCTATCAGTAAAAACAAAAAAAATTTTTTTACGAGCTCTTAAATCAACGGGACGACTGCTCACAGACCATATCCTGTCAGCGCCGGATGTGGTCCGTGACAAAAAAGCATCCCCCTCAGTCTCTTGGCTATAGAGAGTGCTCTCTCTATAGCAGTTAGCAGCCAGTGTGTTACTCTGCAGCCTTATTGCTTGTTTTCGAAGAGTCAGGCGAAGAGTTTTTAACAGTGGTGGGCCACCGACCGCTAGGTAGCGCTAATGCGCTAATCCGCTAATCCGCTTATAGCGTAGCTAAATAATCTGTTAGCTTTACAGCGGATTGACTAAGTTTTATAATTCATAAGCGGATTTGTGCTATTTTTATTTAAAATGCAGTACCGCTAATAACTAATTATCTATCAGTAAAAACGAAATAACGTATTTGCTCTCTCTATAGCAGTTAGCAGGCCAGTGTGTTACTCTGCAGCCTTATTGCTTGTTTTCGAAGAGTCAGACGAAGACTTTTTAACATGGAGGGTGAACTTGTGGATGTTTCTCAGGGCCTACGCGACGCGTCTGGATTTAAAAATAGAAGTTCGCCACATTAGCACTCTTCAAAATGGCGTCCGCGACGGCCAAAGAAGCCAGGATTTTACAACAAAACACGGTAAAACAATTATTTCTTTGCTGAGAAAAAATATATTTCATAGCTGACGTTATAGCACAAGTTTTTCTGAGCTTGAGAGTTTCACGAAATGGTCAAATCTGCTGGATTTAAAAAAAGTAGTTCACCATTAGGACTCTTCAAAATGGCGTCCGCGACGGCCACAGAAATTAAGAACATAAAATAGACAGGGCAGCAAACTTACATACTCAGGGAATCACAAGGAACTCAGGAGACAGAGGCAACAGGAGACAATGCCAGGACAATGATAAACACAGAGATACAGACTTATTTTTGATTTGATTTGATGTTCATTCATTCATTTTAAAAGAACAATACAAAACAGTTTCATCAGATACAAGGATGAATAGACTTTTAGCTGAATGGATGGATGGATAGACAGTTAGCTGGATGGCTGGATGGATGGATGAATAGACAGTTAGCTGAATGGATGGATGGATGGATGAATAGACAGTTAGCTGAATGGATGGATGGATAGACAGTTAGCTGGATGGCTGGATGGATGGATGAATAGACAGTTAGCTGAATGGATGGATGAATAGACAGTTAGCTGGATGGATGGATGGATGAATAGACAGTTAGCTGAATGGATGGATGGATAGACAGTTAGCTGGATGGCTGGATGGATGGATGAATAGACAGTTAGCTGAATGGATGGATGGATGAATAGACAGTTAGCTGAATGGATGGATGAATAGACAGTTAGCTGAGATGGATGGATGAATAGACAGTTAGCTGAATGGATGGATGGATAGACAGTTAGCTGGATGGCTGGATGGATGGATGAATAGACAGTTAGCTGAATGGATGGATGAATAGACAGTTAGCTGGATGGATGGATGGATGAATAGACAGTTAGCTGAATGGATGGATGGATAGACAGTTAGCTGGATGGCTGGATGGATGGATGAATAGACAGTTAGCTGAATGGATGGATGAATAGACAGTTAGCTGGATGGATGGATGAGATAGACAGTTAGCTGGATGGCTGAATGGATGGATGAATAGACAGTTAGCTGAATGGATGGATGGATAGACAGTTAGCTGGATGGCTGAATGGATGGATGAATAGACAGTTAGCTGAATGGATGGATGAATAGACAGTTAGCTAGATGGATGGATGGATGGATGGATGGATGGATGGATGGATGGATGAATAGACAGTTAGCTGAATGGATGGATGGATATGCTTATGTCTATTATTATATGTTTCAGTGTTTCAATGTTTAGATGTTTACTGTTGCACCGAGGGACTGAGAGAAACGCAATTTCGGTCCTGTGTATGTCCTGCACTGTACATATTGCAGATCTGACAATAAAGTTGACTTTGACTTTGACTTTGATAGACAGTTAGCTGGATGGCTGGATGGATGATCTTTATCAAGTTCTAAAATCATTAAAATTTAGCCTCAGCTTGTGCCTCTGACCCAACAGAACCTTCTTCAGCAGCAGAACCCTCTGTGGTTCTCTGCAGGACTTCATCAGTCTCTCTCCTGGTTCTGGAGGAGTTCTGACCCACTCTTCTTTCCATTGTTGCTTCAGTTCTTTGAGGTTTCTGCTCAGCTCTCTGAAGGTCCCACCTTCAGGTTCAGGTTCTGGACTCTGACTGGGCCGTTGATTTGATTTGATTTGATGTTTATTCATTCATTTTAAAAGAACAATACAAAACAGTTTCATCAGATACAAGAATACAAGTAGGATAAAATGAAAGGAGCAGAAAGAAGATGAAATCTTATTATATCTGCCCCTTATTTCACAGTTTGTTCAACCAATGATAACCTTCAAACTACATCACAAAATGAATAACTCTACTTAATTTTTCTAACTGTAATACACAAACACACTAAGCTACATCATATATAGTTTTTGAGCAAGTCCTTTTTGACCTTTTTCTTAAATGTATACATTGGGCAGCACGGTGGCACAACTGGTAGAGCTGCTGCCTCTCAGCGAGAAGGTTGCCGGTTCAAATCCCGGTCCGGGGCCTTTCTGGGTGGAGTTTGCATGTTCTCCCCGTGCATGCGTGGGTTTCCTCCGGGTACTCCGGTTTCCTCCCACAGACCAAAAAACATGCTTGTTAGGCTGATTGGTGACTCTAAATTGACCCTAGGTGTGAGTGTGAGAGTGGATGGTTGTTTGGTGTGAGTGAGACAGGTCCCTCTTGTAAATGAGTCCCCGTGACTCAACGAGGCTAGCCTGTATAAATAAAGGTTGAATGAATGAATGAATGAATTGATTTTGCATTTTTAACATCACTCTCCAGAACATTCCACAATCCAACTCCCTGAATTGAGGTAGACCGTCCCTTTAAGCTGGTTCTGAATTGTGGTTTGATGAATATCTGTCCCTTTAAGATTGTAATAACTTTGTCTAAATTTCTTTGGATATTTAAAGGTAATGTGTTATTATGAGCCCTATACATAACTGATAAAATACTATATTCTACCAATTCCTGGAATTTCAATAAATTTAGCTGAAGAAACAAGGTGTTTGATGGGTGACTGAAATGTTTTCTGGTGATTACTCTTACAGCTCTCTTTTGTAAAATAAAAACAGGCTTTGTAATTGTTTTGCACGCTTTTCCCCAAACCTCAATACAATAGATTAAATGTGGAACAATGATTGTGTTATACAACATATACAGAGCTTTATCAATTAAAAAATCCCTGACTTTATATACAGGTACATGAACACACAGCATGACAATCACAAACACCTGGACAACAAAATGGAGGAGATAAGCAAGACAATTAACAGAGAGACCAGGGAGTGTAGGGATGGGGACCCACCACCTGAGAGCAACATGCTTACAACTGTTATCTTGAAGTTCTAGGGTGTAGAGAGCCACAGAAACGGTTATGGTAGGCCGGATTTGGCCCACGGGCCTTGAGTTTGACACATGCGATCTAGTGGTACTAAAAGTAACAAAAGAAGAAAAAAAAAAACAGCCAAATATGTCTGCAGTTTAGCTAACAGACTTTGGAATGGGTACATTTTGTCCTTGTCAAACCTGTTGAAGAGAACCAAACTAAATACTCTGAAACTCAAACAACTTACTGTATAACAGTTCATGCACCGCTAGTTGGCAGTGTAGTGCAAATATTGCATAACTTGCTGCTACCAATTGTTGAATTTAATTAGCGGATTAGAATTAGCTTCCCCTAATTTTCATAAGACATTAGTGCTTTTGAAATTGCGGACCTAAATAAATTAATTAGTGCTTTAGAAATAGCGGAACTAATTTTTGGATTAGCGTTGCCCACCACTGGTTTTTAACATGGAGGGTGAACTTATGGATGTTTCTCAGCGGCCTACGCGACGCGTCAGCGCCTCATTTGCCCTCTTCAAAATGGTGACGGCCACAGAAGCAAAGGACTTTACAACAAAACATGGTAAAAACAATTATTTCTTTGCTGAGAAAAAATATATTTCTTAGCTGACTTTATAGCACAAGGTTTTTCTGAGCTTAACCGGTTCACGAAATGGTCAAATCTGCTGGATTAAAAAAAGTAGTTCGCCATTTGCCCTGTTCAAAATGGCGGCCGCGACGGCCACAGAAGTGTAGGACTTTACAACAAAACACGGTAAAAACAATTATTTCTTTGCTGAGAAAAAATATATTTCTTAGCTGACTTTATAGCACAAGGTTTTTCTGAGCTTGACAGTTTCACGAAATGGTCAAATCTGCTGGATTTAAAAAAGTAGTTCGCCATTTGCACGTTAGCGCATTAGCTTCAGCGTCCGCTAGCGTTGCTAATACATAAGCGCTTTTGAAATTGCGGACCTAAATAAATTAATAAGTGCTTTAGAAATAGCGGAACTAATTTTTGGATTAGCGCTGCCCAGCACTGGCGTGTTCCAGTTAAAAGTCGTGCAGCAGCATTTTGCACCAGCTGCAGACGTGCAAGTGAGGACTGGCTGACTCCAAGATAGAGAGAATTACAGTAATCCAGCCGTGATTAAATGAAGGCATGGATTACTGTTTCGAACTGTTGCCGTGAAAGAATAGGTTTCACCTTTGCCAATTTTCTCAAATGATAAAAACCAGATTTTACTGTGGCCCTTATTTGACTCTCGAGCTTAAAATCACTGTCCATCTTAAAACTAACATTTGTAACTGTAGATTTTACATACATTGTCAGGTTATAAAGGTTAGAGGAGATGTAACTGGAAGGTCACCGTCAAATCCCCGGACTGACAACAAAACTGTGGCGTCCATATCTGTCCCTACACCATTTGCCTCACTCTGGGCCCAGATCAAGGCCCTCAACCCCCCAGCAGATCATTGGACACTGTAGATGGTAGCTCGGTGCTCTGTGGTTGTGTTAAGGGCCTCCAATGTAAAACAGTTCCCAAATCTACCCAGGTTGAGTCAGCTCCTCTGGACGGATTCTTCTTCTTTGAAACGTTTAACCTTTTATCCCAGGGACTGCTTCAGTCTGAGGAGCTGCAACAGACTCAGTCTTATAAATATCACCTTCTCATAGTGGATCAACCAGTTTGTTGTTGACATCCAGAACAAGGACCATCATCCTAATGACCGATTGTTAGTGCCCTGATGGTTGTTTGCTATTCACAGAGGGCTGTGTGATACTAGCAATAACAGCATTGTAAGAGGGGGACAGTTGAACCCGGAGGCCTCCACCCCTGTTTAATGATGGACGGTTTCTTTTCACAAAGATGGCCTCCTTTACTCCTCTCTCAAACCATCGTTCCTCTCTATCAAGGATGTGAACATCTTCATCCCTGAAAGAGTGACCTCTGACCTGGAGATGAGTGTAGACCGCAGAGTCCTGACCTGATGATGTTGATCTTCTGTGCTGGGCCATCCTTTTGGCCAGTGGCTGTTTAGTTTCCCCAATGTAAGACCGATCACCCTCCTGACACTGAACAACATACACAATATTACTCTGTGCTGGGGGACTGGATCTTCTTTTTGCATTCTGGGGCGGAACGAGAAGACAAAACTGAAGTCTGATAGAAGTGACACACAAAGTTGTACGCCGATGTCCCCCGTCGCTGAGGGATTTGATTACTGAATGTTTGTAGACTTGAGATGAGTGTTTGTTTGTTTTTTGTGGCTGGAACTGATCAGAGAATGAAAGTAAACTTTAATGTTTTTGGTGTAAGATGGGCAGGAGTTACATTGTGGAGAAGAACAGAGCTAGTTTAAAAAAAAGTTTTTTTTGTTTTGTTTCTGAGGTCGCGCAGTGAGTGGATGGAGCCGTTTATCCACCACCAGGTGCAATGGAGGAGCCAGGGGGTGGCCAATGGTGGCCTTGGCCCCCATAGATTACCGTAATCTTCAGCCATCCTTTCCTCATTTCAGGAAAATATACTTTTAAACGATATAAAAACTAGAAAGTATACAGTAGTTCCCTCAAATTATTTAGATTTGATTCACATACCTGTACAGGTAGTCCTCGACTTACGACGGAGATCCGTTCCTGCGTTGCGTCGTAAAGTGAATTTCGACGTAAGTCAGAACATACGTCCAAACTGCACCTTACAGTACAGTACTGTATTTTACCAAGCTCTTAGCCTATTTTAACACAGTACCCTACATAATTATCAAAACACACATACATTTGGGAGCCATAATGAAGGAAAAAAAGAGTTAATTTCTTACTGGGATGCTGGTGAAGCTCCGTTCCTCCATTCCTCCTCAGAGTTCTCCATTTGTTTACGTCGTAAAACTGCCGTCCATAAAACAGCTACTTTTCCACAGCTGCTGCCTGTCCAGCTTGGTCCAACAAGTTTTGTTTTGTTTTTTGAATGTCCAGAGGACCAGACAGCTTTTTTAGAGAGTACAGGGCAGTATTTCTCTGCCGCTACGCTTACAACATAAAACCGGAAACCGGAAGTTGCGTAAATCGGCTTTTCAAAATAAATTTATCAATATATATATACAGTATTGATTTTTTTTTTTAAAAGCCGAAAAAAAAAATTATGTTATATATATACAGTATATATATATTTTTTTATAAAAAAAATTATTTTTTTATTTTTTTATTTATGGGAGATGCGTGACATAACCACAAAACGTCGTAACTCGAGACCATCGTATGTCGAGGACTACCTGTATTTATACCATGGTGGCCATTTTGATGTGACAACCCAATTTTTTATAAGAAAAACAAGATTGTAAATCACAAATGAATGAAATCCATCAGTCTTCTTTTCCTGGTTCTTCTTTCCTCGTCGTGAGCAGACGGTATCCGTCTCCGATTAGCAGGGGACTCCTTGGACACGTCTCAGAGACAAACGAGACCAACACCTGTTTAAAGTAAAGAAGTGCTGGAAACCAGGAAATGATTTAACAAACCTCATGTTCTTTCACTCCTTCCAGCTTCAGTGACGTCAACAAATCGTGTCATTTTAATAAAAAAAAACTCTGATATTTTATGTTTTCAGGGACGGGGCCGACCCGTGAGCCGAGAGCCGCCTTTTGGCCCAAACCTTGGCTGCTGGTGGGATTTAGTGCAGCCAGAAGCCGAACTTTCAGCTGACAGTGCAGATAACAGCTTTCAGGTAAGGAGATAAAACATTTGCAGGAGTTTCTCATTAAAAAAAAGGTGGCTATTCAGGAAAAAGTTAAGAAGTTTGAGTTTCTGAGAAAGCTGTTTAATTTGGAGCTCATCTGTCAGAACGCTTTAATTTATGCCCAACAGCTGGTTGAGCTGATTTTACAGCACAAAATCCCAGAAGACGCATTTAGTCTCAGTTTTACCACAATAAAAAAAACAGACCCAAGATTCAGTTTTAACTGGTGATTACTCGGTTGTCGGGCAGAACTTTGACAAAATGTCCTTCAACAGCAGAGGAACGCACAAATCTGATCTGCTCATGTGCTTTTTAACTTCTCAGGAGAGGAAAACAGTAAAATGCATGAAATTGAGGAAGTAACGATGATTTACTGTAAATTTAGGACTGAAGGGAGAAGAAAATCCCATTTTGTTGTTAAAATCTCATCCAAGTTGCAAAAACAGACCGTAAATGAGCAAACGTCTCAGTTATCTGCCTCACACGGGGCAGGAGGTTAATTCGTCCGTTTAATTTTAAAGTTTTTTTTTTTTCTGTTTGGAGCTTTGCATGAAGTAACGACGACCTGTGGCTGTTTATTTCAGATTTCAAACCATGCTTATCCTTTAAATTTGACTCTAAACAAGCAAATCTTTCACTCCCTGACTCAGGGTTGCCAGGTCAGCTCTGTATTGTTGTTGTTTTCAACACTATCCCACCTCCTTACAAATGAGGAGGAGCAGGGCAGTTCGTGGGCCGGTGCCGTCGGCTCGCCGAATGTTTGACAGTTTTTTGGTCTCGAGGTAGAAAAGTTTCAGAAACTGAACTAACAGGAACACCGAATGTCTTTGAGCTGTTTCCTCTTCAGGTGTCCCGCAGTTAGGTTATTAAAACTTTTTGACATTATATTCTGTTAACAATAACAATAAAGCATTAATGTTCTTTGAACATTGTATCCCAGATGTGTCAGACAGAGGGGGATTGCTTTTTGCTGAAAGATACCGTATTTTCCGGCCTATAAGTCGCATTTTTTATTTATTTTTTACTAATTTTCATGTCCTGCGACTTATGGGGTGAAGCGACATATTTAGGGATTTTTTCCCATATTTTTAGACCAATTTTTGCCTGAGATATGACCGTTTCCATTCATTCTGTCAAAAAAATGGAGCAGTACCACTTTCGGCCGCTAGGGTCCACTGACCGTTCCCAGCTCAAGTGTCCGACAGAAGCCTCCTCTGCTCGGACTCACTCTGTCGCAGCCCGGCCTCCTGAACTCTGGAGCTCTGAACTAGTGTTTGTTAGCAAAATAGCTCAAGAACCACACGACAGATTTTGATGAAACTTACAGAAAGTAATCACTGGATGGGCATTTACAACAAGTTATCTTAAGGCGATGTTTGAGCGAAAATTCAATTTATTTTTGCAGCGCGCGCAACCGTTTGGAAGACCGTCAAAGCGAAACAATTTAAATCCAGCTGATTTAACGATTACGTGCATTTATTAAGGAAAGCTTAATCTCAGAAACACTTTTACTATAATGTCAGCTAACAAATGTATTTTTTTTTTGTTGGATTATTGAGCATGCATCAGGGTATTTTTTTAGTTGTTTATATTGTTACATTTTAATGAAATGAAGCGTATCCGCTCGCTGCACGTGCACGCTTCGCAGCACGCAAAATAGCAAAACTTTTTTTTTTTAATTCAGCTTATTTGACCATTACGTGCATTTATTAAGGAAAGGTTCAGCTCAGACACATCTTTGCTATAATAGACTATATGCCACGGACTTCCATTCCAGCACTAACGCATTCATCGGCCGGACCGCGCACTTCCGGTTAGCGGGAAAGACACGAACATAAATGACTAAATACATTACAATTAATAAAACATCTGCATACACACCAATAATAACTCTATACACATATATATCCATATAAAATTATGGCGACGTTCCCCCTACGGATAGCCGCAATATATTTTCGCCCAACCCCCCCGGAACAGCTGTTCCCACGGAACTCACTTGTAGTGCCGGTAGCGCGCAGCCGCTTCCCATTTCGGGTCGTTGTCATGGTCTGCTACTAGGAGCTAACGCTAACAACAACGGCAGTGGACCCGGAAGTGCGGGATGTGGCCGGTATTTTGACGGAAATACGTCACGACCCCCCGTGGCATATAGTCTATTTTCAGCAAACAAATAATTGTTTTTAAATGTTAATCTTGTTAAAGTCCTACTGTGCACGCTCCTGTGGCCATTTGCAGTGACGCGTAACATACGCGACGCGACCGCGGTGACGCATAATAGATGCGACGTATACAGAGGGGCGACACGTTTATGGATTTTTCCACTTTATTGAACATAATTGGACTAATGTGACTTATGGGCCGGAGCGACTTAAAGGCCGGAACATATGGTACACTGAATCTGCCTCACTGACCTAGTCTGGATAACCACAGCTGATTTGAGGCATAGTCACAACAAGATAAGCTGATAAACAGGGAAACTCATAAGTGGGAGCTGTAAACCACTTCCTCTTACCATATAAGGTAATCATCTGTTTTTCTTTTACATTTTATATTTTTGTTGGATGTAACCGGGAACCTGTGTACACAATTTTGTTCCACCACACGTACCACGTGTGGTGCAAATGACAAATAAAGAAACTCTGACTCTGATTTAAATTTCTCCAACGTCAAATAAATCTGCGTAAGAAATAGTTGGGACAATTTTTTTCTCTTGAAATAAACCCGCTCTGTCACCGCCCACGCTGATTTCATGTCTCTCTGGAGCGCTAGGTTCACTTCCGGGTCAGGCGGTCATGTGACATACAATTAAAGCTTAGTATTCGTTTTACAAAACTACCAAACCTTACAAATTATATGGGCAGTCCGCTAAACATCTGGCATGCATCCATACACAATAATAAAGTCCAAAAGGAAAAATGAATAGCTTTTACAGAGTTCAGTCGTTGCCATGGAAACATGCAAACTAAAACCCTGCTGCTGTCTCGGTGAAGATTATTTTCGGGTCCAGGTCACCACCAGCTGACGCCGTGGTTTTAGGTTTTCATCGACAAGAGCAGACAATTCAATGTCAACGTGACAACCATTACGTCCAAGATGGAGAATACACAAAAGTTAGTTTGGACCTAGGATGAGGGTGGATTGCTCCTACATGTTGGAAAGGGATCAGCACAAACAGCACTCTGCTGTTAGCCTGGTTAAAACCAGACCCTTGTCCTTCACTTCGCTTCGGACTAGGGTCTGGACTTTCTCCATAGAGAAACGATTCTTGCTGGAGGCGTGGCCTCTGCTGATGGCTGCTCCCCCGTGGTCTGCTGAACTTGACTTCAGCTCCGCCTCCTGCTGAATTTTCTCTCGCTGCCGTTGCATATTCTGTGTTTATATGTTAATAAAAAAATAAAATAAAACCATGGATCGCTGGTCCAACACACCAGAAGACCAGAAAATCTGATGGGACTCGGGCAGCAACGAACACGAGTTTAATTCTCTCGTGACAACCTGAAGCATCAGCGGAGGGAGAGGAGGAGGAGGGAGCGAGCGATAACTTGACTTTTGGCAAAAAAACAAAAGAAAACTCCAGATAAGGGATTAAGAAGGGGAAATTAATACATTTGTGTCACATATAAAACAGTCCTGCATCGCTTTGCATCGCTTTGAATGAGAACATGCGGCTGCTCGTTGGCTGCGCGCTCCCCCGTGGTCTTCTGAACTTGACTTCAGCTCCGCCTCCTGCTGAATTTTCTCTCGCTGCCTTTGGATATTCTGTGTTTATATGTTAATAAAACGTTCTAATAAAATAAAATAAAACCATGGATCGCTGGTCCAACACACCAGAAGACCAGGAAATCTGATGGGACTCTTTAATTCTCTCGTGACAACCTCAGTCATTTCCTTGTTCATTTCACTCAGCGGAGGGAGAGGAGGAGGAGGGAGCGAGCGATCACTTGACTTTTGGCAAAAAAACAAAAGAAAACTCCAGATAAGGGATTAAGAAGGGGAAATTAATACATTTGTGTCACATATAAAACAGTCCTGCATCGCTTTGCATCGCTTTGAATGAGAACATGCGAATGCTCGCTGGCTGCGCTGGGACAGGTGGGGGCGTGGGTTAGGGGCCAAAAACTCCGCCCCTTCTGTTCTCTGATTGGTCCGGTCAAAAATCGGCCGGAGAAATCGTTGTCTATGGGAGAAGTCCCAGACCCAGCAGTGAAGGGAAATGAGAACTGAGCGGAGCTGTGCAGGAAGGCGAGGGCCAGGCTACTCTGCTGTCATTACTGTCGTTAATCCACAGAAACACTGTGCAGCCGTCTGTAACACACAGACAGACGCAGTTTCACAATGATGTCGGGCGTTTCCACCGACCGCTCTAACTGGGATTCATCAAACTTCAGTGTCAGGGAAAATGACTGTTAATGTGTAAATGAACAACCGAAACTCAGCAGAAAATCTACAGTTTCTCTTGAAATCGTTGTTTAAACGAATTTGTAGATTTTAGACTAAAAGTCAAGGTTGGCAGCTGCAAACCACAAAAAACCACTAACAAATAAAACTCGAGTTGCATTTTTCATCTGTTTACTGACAGATTCTGTCGGTTTGTTTGGTTAGAAAAAACTATGTTTCTCCGTTAATATAAACTTTTTATTTTCAACCAAGTCTGGTAGAAACTTTAAATCCTAAACTCTGCAGAGTTCTGATCGATCTGTTCGTCTGAACCGGCTGCATCAGATCCATCTCCAAGGAGGGACGGAGAGACTGAGCTTTAAATAAAACGTCATGTTTACGTGAAAGAAGAGTTTAAAGTTCAGTTGATCGTCTACTGTAACTCCTGAACCACAGATGTTTCTTTCTGATTGCTTCAAATACAAACATGTTTTATTCATGTTAAATATATTCTCTGCTTTGAAACAGATCATCAGTCCATCTCTTGCATCTGTGGACCGTGTTTTTTCTGATTGATATTTTTTAAAATGTAAAAGTGAGTCAAAAGCCTGAACATTTTTCATCAATCACTGACTGCAGATGTCGGCTGAAAAACGAGCCTCCTTTTCAAACACGGATACGTTGCCAGAGTGTGTTTTTTTACTTTGGATTTTATTTTTACAAGTTTTTTTCAGGTAATGTCGGTACTGAAATAACGGTGGATAAACGGACTCTCCGGTTGGATGGTGGACGTGTGCAGAGTTGGGTTTGTATATTGTTAAAATTTCATTGTTAAATTTTGGGAGGCATTTTAAGGGGGAGTATGTGCATCTGCGGGGCCTTGTCACTCCTGAGAACCTCAACATCTTCATTTCTGCTTCTTCCAGTTCTGTCTTCTGTCTTTTTGTCCATGTCTCTGTCTCCAGACCATACACCATAGCTGGTCTCACCACTGTCTTGTAAACTTTTCCTTTGACCTTTGCTGACACCTTTTTGTCACAAATCACTCCTGAAACTTTTCTCCATCCACTCCATCCTGCCTGGACTCTCTTCTTCACCTCTTTACCACATTCCCCATTTTCCTGGACAGTGGACCCCAAGTACTTGAAGTCCTGCACCTTTGTGACCTCTGCTCCTTGTTGCCTCACTGTTCCACTGGCCTCCCTCTCATTCACACACATGTACAGGTAGTCCTCGACTTACGATTCCGTATACGCGGCGTCGCAAAACCAATTTCGACGTAAGTCGGAACAAACGTACATACTAAAAAAATTAAAAATAAAAAGTACAGTACTGTACAGTCACCAAGCACTTAGCCTATCCGAACACAGTTTTTAAAGACGAAGGAGCAAGTTGAATCATCTCCCTCCTCCCTTGCAGGCGCCATTCACATAAAGGGAGCTAGCTTGCTAACTAGCTTGCTGTACGGTGGCCTACCTCCGTCCGTCTGTGAAATGTAATGCAAAATGTACAGAGGGAATTGCTGTGGTCAGTGTCGCTGATAATCTGGTACAACACCTTCCCAAAATCTTAAATCTTAAAAAGAAAACAGTCTTCAAGGAGAAGAAATACTTTAATGAATAAAATTACGCATAAACATTGATTTGTTGTCGCTTAATACAAGAGATCCATCCATCCATCCATCCATCCACATTTTCTTCCGCTTATCCGGGGTCGGGTCGCGGGGGTAGCAGCCTAAGTAGGGAGGCCCAGACTTCCCTCTCCCCAGCCACTTGGAGCAGCTCCTCTGGGGGAATCCCAAGGCGTTCCCAGGCCAGCCGAGAAACATAGTCCCTCCAGCGTGTCCTGGGTCTTCCTCTGGGTCTCCTCCCGGTGGGACATGCCCGGAACACCTCACCAGGGAGGCGTCCAGGAGGCATCCTAACCAGATGCCCGAGCCACCTCAACTGGCTCCTCTCGATGTGGAGAAGCAGCGGCTCTACTCCGAGTCCCTCCCGGATGACTGAGCTTCTCACCCTATCTCTAAGGGAGAGTCCAGCCACCCTGCGGAGAAAACTCATTTCAGCCGCTTGTATCCGAGATCTTGTTCTTTCGGTCATAACCCAAAGCTCATGACCATAGATGAGGGTGGGAACGTAGATCGATCGGTAAATTGAGAGCTTTGCCTTTTGACTCAGCTCTCTCTTCACCACGACAGACCGGTACAGCGCCCGCTTCACTGCGGACGCTGCACCTATCCGCCTATCGATCTCACGCTCCAGTTTTCCCTCATTCGTGAACAAGATCCCGAGATACTTAAACTCCTCCACTTGGGTAAGGACCTCCTCCCCGACCCGGAGAGGGCACGCTACCCTTTTCCGGCTCAAGACCATGGCCTCGGATTTGGAGGAACTGATCCTCATCCCGGCCGCATCACATTCAGCTGCAAACCGCTCCAGCGAAAGCTGTAGATCACGAGCTGATGAAGCCAATAGGACCACATCATCTGCAAAAAACAGAGAAGCGATTCTAAGGCCACCAAAACGGATCCTCTCAACACCTTGGCTGCGCCTAGAAATTCTGTCCATAAAAGTTATAAACAGAATCGGTGACAAAGGGCAACCTTGGCGGAGTCCAACTCTCACCGGAAACGAGCCTGACTTACTGCCAGCGATGCGGACCAAGCTCTGACACCGGTCGTACAGGGACCTAACAGCCCATATCAAAGGGCCTGGTACCCCATACTCCCGGAGTACCCGCCACAGAACCCCCCGAGGGACGCGGTCGAATGCCTTTTCCAAGTCTACAAAGCACATGTAAACTGGTTGGGCAAACTCCCACGCACCCTCCAGGACCCTGTTGAGGGTGTAGAGCTGGTCTAGTGTTCCACGACCAGGACGAAAACCACACTGCTCCTCCTGAATCCGAGGTTCGACTATCCGACGGACCCTCCTCTCCAGAACCCCTGAATAGACCTTACCAGGGAGGCTTAAGAGTGTGATCCCTCTATAGTTGGAACACACCCTACGGTCCCCCTTTTTGAATAGGGGAACCACCACCCCAGTCTGCCAATCCAAGGGAACTGCCCCCGATGTCCACGCGATATTGCAGAGTCGCGTAAGCCAACACAACCCCACAACATCCAGAGCCCTAAGGAACTCAGGACGAATCTCATCCACCCCCGGAGCCTTGCCACCGCGGAGCTTTTTAACCACCTCGGCGACCTCAGCACCAGAGATTGGAGAGCCCGACCCAAAGTCCCCAGGCTCCGCTTCCTCAGTGGAAGACGTGCCAGTAGGATTGAGGAGGTCTTCGAAGTATTCCGCCCACCGACTCACAACATCCCGAGTTGAGGTCAACAGCACGCCATCCCCACCATAAATGGTGTTGGTCGCGTACCGCTTTCCCCCCCTGAGACGCCGGATGGTGGACCAGAATCGCCTCGAAGCCGTACGGAAGTCATTCTCCATGGCCTCTCCGAACTCCTCCCACGCCCGAGTTTTTGCCTCAGCAACCACCCGAGCCGCATGCCGCTTGGACTGCCGGTACCTATCTGCTGCTTCCGGGGTCCCACAGGCCAAAAAGGCCCAATAGGACTCCTTCTTCAGCTTGACAGCATCCCTCACCGCCGGTGTCCACCACCGGGTTCGAGGGTTGCCACCACGACAGGCACCAACAACCTTGCGGCCACAACTCCGATAAGCTGCCTCGACAATAGAGGCGCGAAACATGGCCCACTCGGGCTCAATGTCCCCCGCCTCCCTCGGAACGTGTTCAAAGCTCTCCCGGAGGTGGGAGTTAAAGCTCCGTCTTACGGGAGACTCTGCCAGACGTTCCCAGCAGACCCTCACAATACGTTTGGGTCTGCCAGGTCTGACCGGCATCCTCCCCCACCATCGGAGCCAACTCACCACCAGGTAGTGGTCAGTTGACAGCTCCGCCCCTCTCTTCACCCGAGTGTCCAGGACATGCGGCCGCAGATCAGATGAGACGACAACAAAGTCGATCATTGAACTACGACCTAGGGTGTCCTGGTGCCAAGAGCACATATGGACACCCTTATGCCTGAACATGGTGTTCGTTATGGACAATCCATGACGAGCACAGAAGTCCAACAACAGAACACCACTCGGGTTCAGATCAGGGGGGCCGTTCCTCCCAACCACACCCCTCCAGGTCTCACTGTCATTGCCCACGTGAGCGTTGAAGTCCCCCAGCAGAACAAGGGAGTCCCCAGGAGGCGCACCCTCCAATACCCCCTCCAAGGACTCCAAAAAGGGTGGGTAATCTGCGCTGCCGTTTGGCGCATAGGCACAAACAACAGTCAGAGCCCGTCCCCCCACACGTAGGCGAAGGGAGGCTACCCTCTCGTTCACCGGGGTGAACCCCAACGTACAGGCACCAAGATGGGGGGCAACAAGTATGCCCACTCCTGCTCGGCGCCTCTCACCAGGGGCAACTCCAGAGTGGAAGAGTGTCCAACCCCTCTCAAGGAAACTGGTTCCAGAGCCAGAGCCATGCGTTGAGGTGAGTCCGACTATTTCTAGCCGGAACCTCTCAACCTCACACACTAGCTCAGGCTCCTTCCCCACCAGAGAGGTGACATTCCATGTCCCAATGGCCAGCTTCTGTAGCCGAGGATCAGACCGCCAGGGTCCCCGCCCTCGGCCACCACCCATTCCACAATGCACCCGACCCCTTTGGCCCCTCCCACAGGTGGTGAGCCCATGGGAAGGGGGACCCACGTCTCCTCTTCGGGCTGTGCCCGGCCGAGCTCCATGGGTGAAAGCCCGGCCACCAGGCGCTCGCCAACGTGCCCCTCCTCCGGGCCTGGCTCCAGAGTGGGGCCCCGGTGACCCGCGTCCGGGCGAGGGAACATTGTTTCCATTTATATTATTCATCATAAGGGGTCTTGTGGGCTGCGCTTTGTCTCGTCCCTCACCTAGGACCTGTCTGCCTTGGGTGACCCTACTAGGGGCATAAAGCCCCTGACAGCATAGCTCCTAGGATCATTGGGACACTCAAACCCCTCCACCACGGTAAGGTGGCAGCCCAGGGAGGGGTAATAATACAATAGATAATACAAGAGATGAGAAATCTAAATTACAACATGTATGCAAAAGAGAAAAATAAATTAAGTATACTGTATTAACATGTACTGTACTGTACTGTGCAACACAACAACAAAAAAACTGGTCTAAAAAATGATTGGATGTCATTTTTTCTCTTTTCTGCCATCGTTTGACTTGGTTAACTATTAAAAAGCACAAACACTGAGTGTAGGGGAGAATAAGCACTTATTAACAAAACTGAAGCTTATTCATGCCTAACAGTATTTAATTGTGATTATTACGAAGGCTGCCAGAGACTTGGTAGACGGTAATTTTCTTATGAATTAAGGCATGTATTAAAATATTACAAGCAAAATAACATTCTGGAAGCTGTTTATAAAGAGAGATAACAACATAACCTGGAAGTAGGTGGTTTCATAACTTAAACTTAATACTCAAAGAACCAAGGCTTTTCTAGAAAAATATTAATATTTTATTTTGTTATTTTAAAAGTCTGTAAGTTTAAGTTGTTAGATAAAGGCAGGTTCTTTCTTTTCTGTCAGCTGCTCTGCTCTGTCCCTCCTTTGTGAGTCAGGCTGTGCCGTTGCAAGTGCTCCCCCCCTTTTCCCCCCACGTTTCAAACTCTTAGGGAGCTAAATAAAATGTCTCACCTATGTTTTTAAGTAGCTACTTACTGTAAGTTAGTCGTTTGTGCAGCAGTGACACACAGCTCGCTTCCCACCTAGCGGCTCAACCCGTGACCGTAACACCCGCGCTGTTGTTTGTTCCTCCTACACATGGGACTGTAAAAATTCCTTTTTTGGGGCAAATTTCTCTCTTTTTTGCCTTTTTATATTTAT
>JBBPBX010020675.1:23302-43121 GCA_038048925.1 Garcialebias charrua | reverse complement strand
AAAGCTTTGCGCGTTCGTGCCCCGAGGGGCTGCGCGGGGCTACGCTTTTGCCACAGCGTACGTACGTCGTACAGGCAGTAAGCGCAGGTATACTGGGGGCTTTAGTGTTCTTTAAGTGACAGCTGAGGACTCTCCCACATGTGACCAGAAGGTGGAGCTCTTGCTCCTTTAAGTTAAAATACACTAGAACACAGACTAAAGCCAATTTACAATATTTATTTACACAATTTCATTAACGATTTCTTTAAAACTGAGGTTTCATGTCCACCACCCAGTTCCTGTAAAAGAGTTCTTTCCTCAAAGCCAAGGATTCAAGTCCACCACTCGGTCCTTGTAAAAACAGAAGACTCAGGAATAATGGCAGACACTTTAAACCATCCTCAGTCGTTGTCGTCCAGATGCTCTGTTCAACGGAGTCAGAGAAGCAATGCTCTGCCCACACAACCTGCCCATCAGTACAGGTCTTGTTGAAAGCGTCCAAACACTAGAAATACAGGACAAGACAAACAAGACAAAACAGCAGAGCATCCACAGCACTGCGGCTCCAAGCAGTAAAATCCGGTGCCTGAAACAGAGAACCCATTGTTGTGGATTCATGAAAATAATTAAAATATAAAATTGCAGGTACTTACCCAGAGGTGGAGACACAGCCAAACCTGGGAGGAAGCAGGTCAGCAGACGAGGGCCCAACCGCACGCCACAACAATCCCCACCCAGCCGGCAATGCCAGCAGAGCAACGCTGCAGTAATGGACATGTGTGACACCCACAAACCCAACCATGATCCCAGTCATTAATTCAAGAAGCTGGCACTTACGATCTCAGACGAGCAGACCAAGAGCACCAGCAGAATGAAGCAGCCAACTGGAGCAGCAGGGAGGGAAACAAAGACACATGCACCCCATAGCAGCCTGCCCAGCTATAAGGGAGTCTGCCCCGCCCACTAATCAATGCTGCTCATCTAGTTACACCTGATGCTCATCTAGCTGCACCAGGTGCACAGAGTAGAAGGGAGGAGGAAGTGGAACACCATCGCACCACACACATATCTAACAAAAACTCAGAGAAATAAAACTCATTTATATGATATAAATGAGTTTTATTTCTCTGAGTTTTTGTTAGATTGGGGTTGGACGGTTGGAGGAGTGTACGCAGCAAACAAACGTCGGCGGTAGGATTGTATTTTTGGTGGATCGCATAAACTGTACATTGAATGTAGCAACATGCCTTCTACGTCAGGGGGTCATAGTGGAGACGACATGCAATGGTCGACGTCAAGATCATCTAAGATGAAAAGAGCTCTTAGGAAGAGACAAGACAGGGAAAGAAGTTGGTCGGATGAAAGTGGGGCTAGGGCGGACATAAGCAAAAGGACGAAAACAAATGAATGGGCGAATTTACGTGAACAGGAAGACTTCGACATAGAAGTAGATTACACAGTCATGGTGGAGTTTAAGCAGGAGGGAGGATCTATACATCCGATTAAGCTGACCAAAGCAATAGAGGGAGAAATAGGGAAAATCAAAACGGCTAGAATCATGAACAACAGAAGAGTGCTAATACAGGCTGTTAGTGAGACACAACAACAGAAAATACTCAACATGAACACCCTGATGGGGGAAAGTGTTAAAATGTATATTCCAGGCTATTTAGCAAGGTTGAGAGGAGTAATTTTGGGTGTCCCATTTGAAGTGACGATGGAGGATGTGAAAACAGAACTCACAGGTGGGAAGATAACAGAGGCCACCAGGATTAAAAGTAAAAGGGATGGGGAACTTAAAGACACTATGGCAGTGATCCTGCATTTCGAGAATGTTATGCCACATAACATCCAGTTGGGATACATGAACTACAGAGTTAGAGAATACATCCCTAGACCCCTGAGATGTTTTAAGTGCCAAAGGATGGGACATGTTGCAAATGACTGTAAGGGAAAAATTAGGTGTGCAAGATGTGGTGGTCCTCATGCATTTGGGAATTGTGATAAAGATGCTACGATCAAATGTTGTAATTGTGGGGGTGACCATAGTGCAGCATATGGTGGATGTAAAGTACAAAGGGAGGCTAGAATAGTTCAAAGAATCAAAATAACGGAAAAAGTCTCATATGCTGAAGCACTGAAAAGGGTTCGGAAAGTCAGTCAGAGAGGGATGGGAGAAACAGGTCAAGGTGACACCTCTTGGAATGCAAATCTAGGGCAGAACTGTCAGAGACAGATACCGGTTCCACCATTAAATGTGCACAATACATGTTTGCATAAATGTAGAGTAGATGAAAACACAATGGTAGTGAAAAAGGAAAACTTTGTAGCATTTATGTGCCACATTGTTAATATTACTGTACAAATGAAAAAGAAAAGTGATAAAATAAAAGCAATTGTAACAGCAGCAGGACGGTTCTTGGATATGAAAGACATACAAGCAGATCAGATTCACACCATCTTGAGTGCCTCTGAAACGACTGAAAGTACTCAGGGTTAGGGTCCAAGTTTTTGTGATGGTTCTACATATCCTCCAATGGAATGCACGGAGTCTAATAGCCAATGGACAAGAATTTAAAAAGTATGTTTCTGACTTTGAAATAATCCCAGATGTAATCTGTGTTCAGGAAACGTGGTTGAAACCTCAGCTAGATTTTAAAATTCCTGGGTATAGCATAGAAAGACAGGATAGAATTAATGGTAGTGGAGGAGGGTGTGCCACGTTCATTAAAGATGGACTGGCTTATAAGAGGAACCCATTGGCTGAAGACTTGGAGTGTGTTAATGTAGAAATGTTTAATTTGAGAAAATATGGAAATATTAAGATTGTTAATTATTATAATCCATGTGAAGAGCTAGATAGTGGTCTGTTTAAGGAAATAGCAGGGACTCTACATAGACGGGAATTATGGTGCGGAGATTTTAATGCCCACAATAGTCTTTGGGGTAGCAAGATGACAAATCATAATGGTAACATAGTAGAAGAAATGATGGATGAAAGGTCACTGGTGTGTATTAATAGTGGGAAACGTACAAGGGTGAATATACATAAAGGTACAGGTTCTTGTCTTGATATCACATTAGTATCAGATAATCTTGTTGGTTCATGTGAGTGGGATGTTGACTGGGAATCTACATTGGGGAGTGATCACTTCCCAGTGAGTACGATAATTGACGACCAGATAAACAGACAAGAAGATTTGATGTTAACACGTTGGTGCTTTAACAAAGCTAACTGGCTCAAATTTAAAATGAATTGTGAGAAAACCAGTCACATGGTAACCTTAAAAGGCGATATTGAAGAATGTACGAGTCAGATAACAGAACATATTTTAACTGCTGCAAATGCTAGCATCCCAAAACTTGAACTGAAAGGTAAGAAAAAAGTAGTTCCTTGGTGGACTGATGTATGTACTAGAGCGATTAAAGAACGTAATAGGGCTTTTAAAGTGTTACGGAGAAATTTGACGGCTGAAACTCTTATTGAATATAAACGGAAAAGGGCAGTGGCTCGTAAAACTATTAAGGATACAAAAAAGAAGACATGGAGGGAATATTGTTCCTCAATAGGTTCGGAAGTAAAATTACACAATGTTTGGTCAATGTTTAGGAAGATGTCTGGGAAAAGGAATGATGTTAAAATGCCTACCTTAGTCAGAGGTCAAGAAATATTAGTTTTGAATAAAGATAAGGCAGATTTGTTAGGTGAGACGTTTGCTGCCGTTCATAATGGAGAACATCTTACAGATGAGCATAGATGGCAGAGGGCTCAAAAACTTGAAGGGCATACAAATCTCGGGGAAAAATGTGGAAATACTGCTTCAACATTAGATATGGATATAACCTTGAAAGAACTTCAAACAGTGTTGACCGGAACAGGATATTCGGCTCCAGGTGAGGATCAATTATGCTATGCTATGTTTAGACAGGTTCCGGAAGTATCATTGACCTTGATAGTTGATTTGTTTAATAAAATATGGAAAGAAGGTTTAATACCACTTAGCTGGAAAACGGCAACAATCCTACCATTTAATAAACCAGGGAAAGTTCCTACCAGTCCAAATAATTATAGACCAATTGCTCTGACTTCACATTTAAGTAAATGCATGGAGAAAATTATGGTCAATAGATTAGGTTATGTTCTTGAGAATGAGAGACTGCTGAATGGTTATCAGTGTGGCTTTAGGAAAGGGAGATCGACAATGGATGCTCTGACTAGAGTCAGTAATGACATAGAGAAGGCTTTGAAAATGAAGGAAATCATGATTATGGTATTTTTTGATATAGAAAAAGCATATGATTCGTTATGGAAGGATGGCTTACTTATAAAACTTAAGCTGATGGGGATTGGTGGAAGGATGTATAATTGGATAGCAAATTTCTTACGGGATAGAAAACTAAGAGTGAAGGTCGGGTCTGATTACTCGAGTGTGTTTAATGTGGAAAATGGAATACCTCAAGGTAGTGCAATTAGCCCGATTTTATTTAATATTATGATTAATGATATTTTTTCTGACAATGATAATTGTATAAAGTCTGCGTTATATGCAGATGATGGGGTCATATGGATGAGGGGTAGGAATATTAAACATGTGGTAGGAAAGATTAATAAAGCAATTCGTAAAGCAGAACAATGGTCATATGACTGGGGCTTTAAATTTTCAACAAGCAAATCGTGTTATATGGTAGTTACACATAAGAGAAACGTAGAAATTGGAACATTGACATTATATGGACACCAGTTGGAAAGGGTGACTGAATTTAAGTATCTAGGACTATGGTTGGATAGTTCTTATACATGGAAAACACATATTGAACATCTGGAAACGAAATGTAAGAAAGTTATAAATTTGCTAAAGGCGGTGGCTGGAAATAACTGGGGTGCAGATAGACAGTCTTTATTGAACATATATTGCTGGGTTTCAGATGACGTAGCAGTGACGTCACAGAATGCAGATGCGGGGCAAGAAGTAAACGCAGCCGTTTCCTTCTGTTGCTGATTCAGCATCAACATGCCTAAATTCTGTGCCGTTTACGGTTGTTGCAACCGCTCTAATCGAGAGATAGATAAAAGTTATTTTCGTGTTCCGAAAGTAGTATGCTACAAGGGGATTAATTTAAAAAAACTTACAGAAAAAAGACGACAAACGTGGATTACAACCTACGGCTAAAAACAGGAGGTGCAGAAACTGACGAGAGTCTGCAGCGACCACTTTGTTACAGGTAAGGGTCGTATCGTTTAAATCATATTTTCAGATATTTTATTGGACAGTAACTAGAAAGACAGGTAAGATATGTTATGCCCTAGCTTGTGTAGTGGTTCAACACTTGGTTGTTCCCAGAAAAAATCCGATTAGAATGCTAATGTTGTTAGCGGTTAGCTTAGTGCTAGGAAAGGCATTTACGTGTTTTACTTTAAAGTGGTGTCTTATATTTAGGTTGTCCGAGTGCAGCAGGTGATGTACATTCCCAAGACTGGGCCCCCACTGTTAACCTGGGGTACCAAAGAAGTAACGAGTGGCCACAAACAGAAGCATCCCTCCGGCGCAGGGAAAGAGCTAAGGCCTGGAAGCTTCTCTGCACTGAGGAGGCCAACAGTCTGGAAGATGAGCTCTGTGAAGAAAGCTTACCAGCCCCTGAAAACGAACGATTCAAAGGTAAAATAATAATAAATAAAAATACTATTTATTTATTTATAGAATTTCTGAACGTAATTTTTAATAATTAAATATTTGCAGATGCAGAATGCCAGACGGATCTAAGCATGGTTGACCTCACAAAGCTGGAGGATGCAGTGAAAGGCTACACAACTGAGATCTGCGACCTTAAGGAAAAAGTCTCAGTGACTAAATTTACTCCTGAAACCTTCCAGAACAACGATAAAACAAAGTTTTATACGGGACTGCCCAACTTTTTAGTTTTGATGCAAATTTTTCAGCTCTGTGAACCTTATACATCAGCATGTCATCACTGTCAGCACTCTCCAAATTTGAGCAATTTATTATGATACTTATGCATCTCAGATTACATCTGCAGCTTCAAGACCTTGCCTATAGATTTAATGTGTCAAAAGCCACTGTGTCTCGAATTTGTTTTAGAACGATTCATGTTCTCCATGAAAGATTACAATTCTTAATAGTGGCCTGAGCGACAAGTAATTCAATCAACTATATTTATATAAATATTTTAAGTTTAAATGATTATACATGTATTTATCATTTAAAGTAAATCAAAAGTAAATTAAATCACTAATACTGTTACAGACCATATTTGTACATGTTAATTGTTCATGAAGACAAAAAAAAAATTTACCCAATAAGGTTGAATATTTTTAATTTATTCAATGAACTCCATAACCAATCTTTGTGAATATTGGTCAGTTAAAATGACATGAGTTTTGCTATTGAAATAAAAACATTTTTCTGAAGTAGACTCATTTTGCAACATTTGTGACATATGACATTTGTATGTGCTGTTATTTAACATATTAGAACACCTTTGAAATTCACAAGCTAATCTCATATTGATTTAAATATATCATTTGATTTAACATACTTAACTTTTCAATTAAGATTATTGTAAATAAAAAACAGCTGTCATGACATGTAACAACATCACATGACCCTTCTGCAGAGTGCTTGCTACAGGTGTAGCTGAAACATGTTATGGTAGTGACAAATGTTTTTGGGGAAAAAAAGAGCAACTGTTTAAATTTGTATAAACTTTTCAAACTCCTTTCATCAACTACTCCAAATAACATTCTTGATTCTTAGATTGGTTAGTCACGTGTGGATTTCTGTCCCAGGATTTCAGGTAGGATGCAATGTGTAAAATAGTGCTGAATTTTGGGAACTGCTGTTTCCCACAGCTGGTCATCTGGCAGAATTCTTTCCACATAAATATCATTTTCACTCCATACTACAAAATCACAATATTGTACATCCACAATGTGAATCTGATCCTGGAGCTGATGGTAATAAGGATGGTTCCTATCCAGTTGTACAGAATCTCCAACCTTGACGAGACGACGAGACAAAAACCAGGCTGTCCAGCACACATCCTCAGACCGACTTCATGCTGTTTGCTCTGTGGGCACTGAAGGACAAGACAATGAAACTTAGACATAAAAAATAAATACGGTAGTCTCCAAAACATTTCAATATGATACGTTTTTAAAGATTGTGTTTCACTCATTTCACTATCCAACACCAATGTTAGAAAATGAGACTATATTTATGTCTCTGTCAACCAGGTGTGTTCCACAGGTAAGAATGTATTAATCTGGACTAAGTTTTAAAAGGTGATGGAAAGGTCACACATTTTTTAACTGGAAACAAGGCAACATCCCACAAACTGCAAGACCATCCCCAAAACTACGGCTACATGCTGTGAAATATGCAAACAACAAAGATTTGAGTAAAAAATTATAGTTGTAACATTCATACTGTGAGGTGCGCAAAGTCTGCAGTGCAGTACCCTAATGCATGCTCAATAATCCAGGTAGAAAAATCTAAAAAAGCTAAGTCTGCAGTGCAGTAGTCCAAACCTTTTGAGAAATAAATTTTACCTTGATTTCACACACCCTGGCTCCATGACAGTCACATGAAACGACTCCATCTGGTGAGGCTCCCATGTATGGCCACCTTGAGTTTAACCAGCTAGTATCTGAAGTTACAAAGAAGATACGATCACCTTGATGATACTGTATTATCAAAACAAAAAAAATCATAATATTTTCAGTACATTAACTTACCTTTTTAATGGAGTTACTGTAGATCTCTGACCTACAGTGTAGAAATGCATATGACTCAACGTTAACACATACAACTCCAGCACGAATTTGGCTTTACAGAAGCTAAATATATTATTTTTAAGTAGATCCACGCACATAGAAATAACAGGGGGCTAACTAAACTTGTTGTTAGCATTAGCGATAGCGTAGTTAGCATAGGCTAATTACTAAATAAATAATACATCTCACTACTCACCCGGGCAGAAACAAGTCGACAACCATTTAAAGCTTCTTTTGATCCTAAATGGTTAACCCAAAACTCGTCCTCGCCAGTTTATTTAGGGCTTTGGCATACTTGCTGTAATCCATTCTGCTGTGTTTTGAACTGGGGAAAATCACTTCCTGCCCCGCATCTAAATTTCGCGCCACTTCCGGGTCACGTGATTGCAACCCAGCAATAGGGCTCTTATGAGGTCAATAGTGGATTATGGCAGTTTTGTATATGGAACAGCAGCCAAAACGACTCTTCAAAAGATAGATCGGTTGCAGAGTAGGGCTTTACGTGTGTGCACAGGGGCTGTGACGACACCTATAAATGCTCTTTTAATAGAGACTGGAGAGACTACACTGGAAATGAGAAGAAAGAAATTATCATTAGTCTATTGGATGAAAGTTAAGAGTAGTAAGGATGAACCTATGACTTTGACCATTCTGCAAAACTGTTGGGAATATTCAAAGTTTCAGTGTAATGGCTTTGGATGGATCATAGGCAACTTGACTAAAAAGTTTGGATTGGCGGATAAGGAACTGGCACAGTTTAATCCCCTTAGTGTTATTCCTCCGTGGCTATTTCCTGAGGTGAATGTTGACATGAACATACTTAAACTGAAAAATGATTGGAATTTAACTGAACTAGGTGTGGAGACAGACATATATTTAACTAACTCTTATTCTAATTACCTTAAAATTTATTCAGATGGTTCTAAGAATTTGAAAGGATATGTGGGAATTGGACTATATATACCGGAGTTTAAAGGGGACCACATATTCAAAATTCACTTTTTAATGTTTTTTTACTCAAATTTGGGTATTTACTTCATAAAGAAACAGTCCTAAGGCCAAAAAAATGCACCCAGTGGTTTATTTACTATAAGTATATTTATTTATCTTTGGTAGAAACACTCCGATTGCACTTCCTGCGGTTTGTGACGTCACAAACCGCAGCCACAACCCACACCAAACCTGAGTCCAGCCCCTCACCTAGCAACCCCTGGTGCGGCTCAACCCACTTCACTATAAAAGACGTCACGGTTGCCGAGCAGTTTAGGAACTGACCTGGCGGTCATTTATTTATTTATTCATTTATTTAGCCCCCGGGGGGGCTATGGGCTCAGCCCTGCTCCAGCCAGCAGCACATCTTGAGTAAAACCAGAATGTTTTATTACCTTGTTTGAATGAACTCTGTCTCGTTGAAACTGTGCACACACACTCTCGCGGTTTGGACTTGTTTCTTATATGATGGAGGACTGCTCTTACACAACTGTCAGTTTGGTCGAGCGGTTACGACACTTGAGCGGCACGCAGGAGACTAGAGTTCGCGTCCTGTCAACGGCATCGTTTTTTTCCCCCTTTTTATTTAAAGCCTTTTGTTTCGGAGAAATCGGGGTGAAACTAGATATATACATCGACATAATAATACTTTATAATTGTTATTTTTACGTTTTAGTTCAATTTTTAGTGTAATATCGCTCCCAACGCGCAGCCGGCAGAAAACTGTGCACACACACACACTTACTCGCGGGACGACAGTCTGTACCATCAAGCACCACTGATCGATATATTTTCAGATTAGCAACTTATTTATTTTAAGAATACCTTTCACTTCATCAAAATCTAATCAAAACTTCAGCGTTCTAAATGTAGGTGGTTGTGATTGTTTCTTATACGATGAAAGACTGCTTTTTGCATAACTGCCCGGTTGGTCTAGAGGTAGTGAATTGGACTCGTTATCCGAAGGACACGGGTTCGCTTCCCGGTCGCGGCATCTTTTTTTTTTTTCCGGAGAGATCGGGCTGCAGTTAGCTGCTGGCTTTTGAGGACAGTGTGGGTCCGGTCCGGTCAGAGGTTAGGTTGCCTCATATGGACAAATTAACTGGAAACACTCTTTGCGTTTGTCTGGATTGGATGTGCAACCGTGGACCAAAGCGCTGCATGCAACTAGCAGGAGCTACGCGGGCTGTTTGTTACCGAAGGAGGAGGAAGAGCTCGGATTCGGGAGGGCATGATAAAAAGGAGCAGCTAATGGCGGCGCACACAAACAGCTTTCGGTAAGTTATTTTTTAAGCTAGCACTAACAGTAAGTCAAACAAGTAATAAAAAAAGGCTAATTTTAAAACAACAACAGATTTGAGATACTGGCAGTTACAGAGGGCGGAGACAGAGTTTTGACGGGCGTGCACTTCCGAGCTCATTATCATAAACAGCCTGTTTTGAACGGAAGTGAAATTTGGCAGAATTAGAAAGGGGATATTTTATTATCTAATCATTATTTTGTGTATAAAATTGACTGAAAATGGTCTGGATAGCACACAGATACATCACAAAAAATTATATATCCTACATTTGGTCCCCTTTAAGATTTGCATTTCAAAACGGTTGTCGGATCACCTATCAGTCTATACAGCAGAAATGGTGGCTGTTATACTAGGCTTACAGTGGGTTGAGGAGGTTCGACCGGACCGGGTGGTGGTGTGCACAGATTCCAAAGCTGTTATAGAAAGTATTCAGGGAGAAGGTAATAACAGGAAGGATTTAGTGTTAGAAGTTCAGCTCAGTTTACTTAGATTGCACAGGGGTGGCATTGATGTTTGGTTCTGTTGGGTACCAGCACACGTTGGTGTTAAAGGCAATGAAAAGGCAGATAGCCTGGCAAAAAGGGCTTTAGAGGGGGCAATAACTCTTGCAATTCCTATAGGGAAAGGGGAAGGGAAATCACTTATTAAGAGTAAAGAAATAGAAGAATGGCAAACGAGTTGGAATGACGATAAGAAAGGACGGAGATTATACAAAGTACAAAAGTCAGTACTTCACAGACATGTTGCTGAGAAGAACAGACGAGACGAAATAATAATGCTCAGATTGAGGGTAGGTCATACCTATTTCAATGATATTTTATATTTGATAGGGAGGAAGGATGATGATAAATGTGAAGGGTGTGGAGTGAAAGAAGATGTAGAACATGTGTTGTTGTATTGTGAAACATATGAACAAGAAAGGGAGGGCTTGCGGAGTGTGGTTAGTAGGGCAGGTCGAGAATGGAGTCTTCAAGGTATATTAGGAAGTGAAGGAGACATATTGGATATTTGTAGAATAAGAAAGGCGTTATTTATTTTTCTTCAACGGACAGGCTTAAAGAATAGAATTTAATTGATGTAAGGTAGTGTTGCTGCACACTCATGTACAGTAGGTGGCGGTATGCACCTTTACGTTGCTTGCGATCCGCCATGATAGAAAAGAAGAAGAAGAAGAAGAAGAGTTTTTGTTATTTACTGTATACTGCACTCAGTGTGGCGTATGATAAAGGACTATTAGGTCTTTCAGGAGACACGGTCTCAGATCTTTGGCTGCAGTCTGTCTCATTAGCTGCATGACATATGACAACCCACAAATATTACAAGGTTTTTAAATGTTTACCGTCAGATTATCATTTTGCACAGTGGAAGGAAAGGTTGAAGAGGACCATCAATGTTTTAGTGATTCAGGTTATGAATTTTTCAGCAGCCAAGAAGCTCTTCTGATGCAAGCCATGATAAGCCATGCATCACCTAAAAAAAGACACAAAATAGAGTAAAAATTACTTGTAATACAGACTTCAGAGTAAAATGTTCTAACAGCATATACAATATATTAAGATTAATGTGTTGCTTTGGGGTGTAAATTCATGTTCTGACTGAGATGCACAACCTCCACTCATTCTAACCTCACATTTTTGTGAAAATTTATGTGTATTTGCTTGGATTTATAGTTAATGTATGGATTACAGGTACCTGTGTATATGTTTATGCAGACACACAAAACTCGCATAAATTAATATGTGTACAGTATCAGTGGCGGTTCTAGACCAGTTGTACTGGTGGGGCCAATCTGGGGCCAAAGGTTTTGTCAGAGGGGCACGTTCATCTCGGAGAAAAAGACAGATTCGAAATCTTACTTGTGTAAGAGGAGGTGAAGAGACGACACAGGAGACAGGCTGCAGAACTTCACCTTTTAATCACATCTTACTAAACTGGCGGGAACCCGCCCAACACTGCTTTATATACCCACATAACATCCGGTCCTCTGGACCTTTCACAATAAAAGCATCCTGTAATACATTCGGTCCACTGGGTGTGAGTAGAGCCCCCTAGTGGTCCACCACACACGCCCCCCCAGAACACCCAGTAAGGTCCATCACTAGTCCCGCATTTTAGGTTTGATCAAACGACCAGAACGGCTGAACCTGGGCCCTGCGGAACCAGTCTGATGAAGCGGGCTACGAGGAGGGTCTGCAGAAGACTCGGGCTCCAATGGACGTTGAGAGTTTCCGGAAGAAGGACCGCCGTCCGTTAATAATGTGGATGGAGGTCTGCCTCTGCGAGGAGCTTGGGCCGTAACAACCTGATCATCTGACATAACATGAGCTGGTTTAAGCCTATCAATACAGACAGTCTCAGTACGACCCCCTAAATCCAAAATGAAATGTTTCGGACCTGGTTGAAGAACTCGAAACGGTCCATCATACAAAGGCTGTAGTGGTGTCCTGTGTGCATTGTGTTTGACAAAAACAAATTTAGCGGACTCCAGACTCTTAGGGACAAATGACTGCGGTAAACAATGGTGTACCGGACCGGGGACACGTAAAGGGGCCTCCTGAGGTGAAAGATGGAGCAACGGTGGGGCGAACTGTGGTGAGGGTCCCTCAGGTAAAAACTCACCGGGGACGCGCACAGGCTGACCGTAAACCATTTCAGCCGGGGAAGAGCTCAGGTCTTCTTTGGTTGCGGTACGCAACCCCAACAAAACCCAGGGAAGGCGGTCAATCCAGTTGTCACCGGTCAATGCAGCACGAAGTGCAGCTTTCAATGACCTGTGAAACCGTTCACACAAACCATTAGCTTGGGGGTTGTAAGCGGTGGTCCTGTGAACGTTAGTCCCCAGACCCTTGGCCATGGTAGACCAAAGCTCCGAAACAAACTGCGGGCCCCTGTCCGATGTAATGTCTGAAGGGGGGCCGAAACGTGCAACCCAGGTAGACAAAAAGGCCCGGGCCACCACTGCAGATGTTGTGGACGTCAGAGGAACCACCTCTGGCCACCTGGTGGTCCGGTCTATCATAGTCAGCAGATGAGTAAAACCCTGTGATGGAGGCAGAGGGCCTACTAGGTCTACGTGCACATGATCAAACCGCCGACTTGGGATGGGGAAAGGTTCCAACGGTGCTTTGGTGTGCCTGTTGACCTTAGCACGCTGGCATGGAACACACGCTGCTGCCCACTCCTTAACTGCTTTACGCAGACCGGGCCAAACAAACTTTGAGCTGACCAGTTTCACAGAGGCTCTAACGCCTGGGTGAGAAAGGGAATGTAAGGAGTCAAAAACGCGGCGTCGCCATGAAACTGGAACCAGGGGGCGGGGCCTGCCCGTAGATACGTCACAGAGCAGGAGAGGACCTCCGTCATTCACCCGCCTTTCCTCCAACTCGAGGCCTGTGGGGCCGGACTGGAGCTCGAGTATTTCTGCGTCGCTACGTTGGTCCGCAGCCATAGCAGAAAAATCGATGCCAACGTACACGGGAGCGATCAGCACCCGGGAGAGACAGTCAGCCACCACGTTGGATTTTCCAGCCACATGCTGAATGTCTGTAGTAAATTCAGACACCGCTGCGAGGTGGCGTTGCTGGCGAGCAGACCAGGGGTCAGAAATTTTTGACATAGCAAACACCAGGGGTTTGTGGTCAACGTATGCAGTGAACTGGCGGCCTTCCAGGAAAAACCTGAAATGGCGTGTAGCCAGGTAAAGCGCCAGCAACTCTCTGTCAAAAACACTGTATTTCAGCTCATTGTCCCGCAGCGTACGGCTGAAAAATGCAAGCGGCTGCCAAACCCCGGAAACCTGCTGTTCTAACACAGCCCCCACCGCAACATCAGATGCGTCGGTTGTTAAAGCTATTTGCGCCGCTGGGGATGGATGGGCCAAAAGGGCAGCAGTGGCCAGTGCAGCTTTAGCGTCACCAAATGCCTGCAGGCGTTCTGGTGTCCAGTCCACGCTGTCGTTGGGCTTTTTCTTTTTCAGCGCTCCATAGAGCGGACGCAGCAGGTGTGCTGCCCTGGGGAGGAAACGGTTATAGAAGTTAACCATTCCCAAAAACTCTTGTAGCGCTTTAACAGACTGGGGCTGTGGGAAATCTGACACCGCCTGCACTTTGTTTGGTAACGGGACGGCGCCACTTGCGGAAATGCGGTGGCCCAAAAAGTCAATGACTGGCAGCCCAAATTGGCATTTCGCTGTGTTTACAATCAGGCCATGTGCTGCCAGGCGCTGAAAAACCTCACGGAGGTGGGACAGGTGCTGCTCAGCCGAGCTGCTAGCCACCAGGATGTCGTCCAAGTACACAAATACGAAGGACAGACCCCTTAGGACTGAATCCATCAACCGCTGAAATGTTTGTGCTGCACCTTTAAGACCAAAAGGCATGCGCAAAAACTCAAACAGGCCGAAAGGCGTGATAACAGCGGTCTTAGGGACATCCTCCACATGCACAGGAACCTGGTGGTATCCCCGTACTAAATCTACTTTAGAAAAAATGGAGGTCCCAGCCAGGTGCACTGAAAAGTCCTGGATGTGGGGGATGGGATAACGATCGTTCTCTGTGATGTTATTGAGGCGGCGGAAATCTCCACATGGCCGCCATTTGCCATCTGCCTTGGGCACCATGTGGAGGGGGGAGGCCCACGGACTGTTTGAGCGTTGCACGATACCTAAACGCTCCATGTTAGCAAACTCTTCCTGTGCGATTGCTAGCTTAGTAGCATCGAGGCGGCGTGCACGTGCGAACACCGGGGGCCCCTTTGTGGGGATATGATGTTCGACCCCATGTTTTGTGTTTGTGGTTGCAAAATCAGGAACAGTCAGCGAGGGAAACTCAGACAATAAACGTTGAAACACATTACCCGAAGCTAAAAAGTTAGCATGTATTAAAGGCCCAGCTCCTCGCGTCTTACAAGGCAGTGACGAAAAAGACACAGCGTCGATCAAACGTCTGTTAGCAATGTCAACAAGGAGCCCGTGAGCACAAAGAAAATCAGCCCCTAAAATAGGGACCGAGCTAGCAGCTACCACAAAGTTCCACCGGAAGTCCCGTTCATGGAAACGCACAGTCACCAACCTTTCACCAAACGTCCTGACGGGAGAGCCATTCGCCGCGGTCAGCTGTGGCCCGCAGCCTTCAGCCAACCTGTCGGAGCCAGTCGGGGGGACGAGGCTCCTCTGCGAGCCGGAGTCCACCAGGAACCGCCTCCCTGACTTCGAGTCCTCGATGAAAAGCAGCCTTTCCTTCTCGCCAACGGCCGCGACTGCTAGCGGGCGCTGGCGTTCTCGTTTCCCTGCGGCTTGAAGCTGCACGGCGGGACACACCGTCGTGCTTTGGCGCCAAAACGCGCGTGGTAGGAACAAAGAACGGGACCTGCCCGCCTGCGGCTAGCGACTCCTGCCACCACCGCTGGCTCGTCCGGCGCTGTGTGCGTCGCTCGAAACTCGGGCGCTGCTGGAGATCCAGGGACCACCGCCTGTACCGCGAAGGTCCTCGCGGTTAGAATGATGCGGTCGGCTTCTTCGGCCAGCGAGCGGTAATCCTTCTCCTGCAGAAACGGGGAGTTGGCCAAGGCGGTTCGCACAGGAGCTGGAAGCTGGCGGAGGACGAGGTGGCGGAAGAGGAACTCGCAGTCGTCTGATCCCCGCAAGGACAACATGCTCTCCACGAGCTCGAGAGCTGTCCCGTCACCCAAACCGGAGAAGGAAAATAGTTTCTCAGCGCGCTCCGCCTCTGAGAGTGTGTAGCGCCGCAGAAGGAGCTTCTTGAGGGCGTCGTATTTTCCTTGTGCTGGAGGGTTTTGTAGCAGGCTCATCACCCGCTGGGTCGTCAGCGGATCCAGCGAAGCAACCACATGGTGGTATTTGGTGTCGTCAACAGAAATCCCGCGAAGAGCAAACTGTGATTCGATGTGTGCGAACCACGCCTGCGGGGCGTGCAGCCAGAAGTCCGGGATTTTAACGGCCACCGAAAAAGCGAGCGGGGCCGCCTGTGTCGGTTCCACAGCATGAGACAGCTGAAGAGAGCTGGCTGAAGCGTCAGATGTCGACATATTCAGTTCACGTAGGTCACCAGTGTAAGAGGAGGTGAAGAGACGACACAGGAGACAGGCTGCAGAACTTCACCTTTTAATCACATCTTACTAAACTGGCGGGAACCCGCCCAACACTGCTTTATATACCCACATAACATCCGGTCCTCTGGACCTTTCACAATAAAAGCATCCTGTAATACATTCGGTCCACTGGGTGTGAGTAGAGCCCCCTAGTGGTCCACCACACTTGACTCTTTTTTTTAAAGCAGTGATTAACCATTGTAACCAAAGAAAATAGTTTAAAAAATCTAAGTGCACGTCTCAGAGGACCTGTCCTGGAGCAGGAACACTGCATCACTGGCCAAGAAGGCTCACCAGCGTCTCTACTTTCTCCGCAAGCTGAAAAGGGCTGGAGCTTCAACCCCCATCATGTGCACCTTCTACAGAGGTGCCATAGAAAGTGTCCTGACCAGCTGCATCACTGTGTGGTTTGGTGCATGTACTGCATCCTGCCGCAAGAGCCTCCAGCGCATCGTGAGAGCAGCTGAGAAGATCGTCGGCACCTCCTTCCCCTCACTGCAGGACTTACACAGCAACCGCCTCACTCGGAAAGCCCTCTGCATGGCAGGTGATCCCACACACCCACTACACAGCTGCTTCAGCCTGCTGCCATCAGGGAGGAGACTGAGGAGTCTCCAGGCTCGAACCAGCAGACTGAGAGACAGCTCTGTTCATCAGGCAGTCAGGATGCTAAACACTCTGCCTGCTCTGCCTCCCCTCCCATTTGAACTGCCTTAACACTAAAACTTTCTCACACATTACCACACAACACAAAGATTTTAACACTGGACTCTGTGTCATCAAACGGGTTATTCACTAAACTCTCGGTCATGTGCTCATTCAGTTTGCACTACTTCTCATATTTGCACTAATGTTTGTATTACATCACTGCCTATAGTCATAATACTGTTTACATTCTCTGTTTACATACTACTGTTTACATTCACTGTTTACATTTATTACTACTGCTTACCGTATTTTCTGGTGTATAGGTCGCACCGGTGTATAGGTCGCACCATCCAATTATTGCCAAAGAATTGGAAAAATCCCTAGATAGGTCGCACCGGTGTATAGGTCGCACCTACGTTTAGCTCTGCTGCAAATGTCTGCCACAGGAGCGCACAGCAAGGCTTTTAAGAAGATTAACACTTAAAAACAATTATTTGTTTGATAAAAATTATAGCAAATATGTGTCTGAGCTGAACTTTTCCTTAATAAATGAACGTAATTGTGAAATGAGCTGGATTTAAAAATTTGTTTCGCCGAAAGTGATAACAAGCCATATATAGGTCGCACCGGTGTATAGGTCGCAGGCCTTGAAAAAAACATAAAAAGGTGCGACCTATACACCGGAAAATACGGTACATTTATTACTACTGTTTACATTTACACTACTTTTATATCTACACTACTGCTGATACATATACAGTATTCTCTGACCAGCTTCATTTAAGGATGCCCAATGTGCCTTACTGCATATGCCACTTTTGCCTCTATAACAACATCAACTACTGCCTCATGCATATACTATGCCACTTTGCAAATGTCAATGCTAGAACCTTTAGTTTATTTTATAGTTATACTTTTTATACTTTTTTATACTAGTATGCAAAAACTCAGGACAGTATTATGTTCATTAAATGTTTAGTGTTTTAGTTTTAGTTTTAGAGTTGGTGTAAATTTTCATACTCTTATACCACTATGCAAAAACTCAGGACAGTGTTACAGTTTTACTATTTTATGCTTATGTCTATTATTATATGTTTCAGTGTTTCAATGTTTAAGTGGTTACTGTTGCACCGAGGGACTGAGAGAAAAGCAATTTCGGTCCTGTGTATGTCCTGTACATATGGCAGTTCTGACAATAAATTTGACTTTTACTTGACTAATGAGAAAAATATAAAACATTTTACACAGTACAGTATTTGTATTGACTGAATAAAATATATTAATAAGCAAATAAAATGATAATGAAAATAACTGTTAGGTGAAGTCTTGGTTCAGTTTCTCAGTCCAAAATTATATAACAACATTGGCTGCCCTACTATCACAGCAACTGTATTCTGCGATTTTGATGAATACAAAATCGCAGAATTTCATGATTTCTGGCATCATGATTTCTGGCAAACCGATCAACAAATGAGTGACTCATTTGTTGATCGGTTTGCCAGAAATCATCAAATTATGTTTGTATTCTGCATCTGTCTGTTAGCAAAATATCTTATGAACAACTGAACAGATTTTGATTAAACTTTCAAGAAATAATCACTGAATGGCTCTCTACGACTGGTTGACTTTTAAAGTACATCCAATTCAAAATGGCTGCCACAGCTAACTGAACAACACAAAATTGACTACAACTCAGTCAATTTGACAAAAAATTGAGATAAAATTTGGTGTGGTAGTAGCTGAGACTCATTCCCAAAGCATAAGCAAAGGACTTTTAGAATGCATAAGATCTTTCTTTAAAATTATAGCGTTATTTATTTAGAATCAATGGTGTTGGTCTGTTAGCAAAATATCTCATGACCCTCTGGACAGATTTTGAAAAATCTTTCAAGAAATAATAAACGGATGTTTCTTTACTGATGATTAACTTTTGAGTACAATTGAATTGAAGATGGCTGCAGCAGGCAATTGAAATAAGCCAACTCAAAAATGGTTATAATTCAGTTAATTTTACAGATATGGAGTTAAGTGATTGTTTGTTTAAAGTTATTTTATATATTCTTTTAAATAATGGGGTGATATAAGATTTTTTTCTTCTTTCTGCACTCTTTTCATTCAATGTTTTATTTTTGATGAATTTGTTTTATTTTGTCTCTTTTAAATGAATGAATAAATAAATTAAATTAAATATTAAATGGCTTTACATCTGCTAAGTTCATGGCATAAACCAACACAGACATGTTCCTGTTTTTAGTGTTTACATGGCTTTATATTGTAGCTGTTATGATATGATGTGCAACCGGAGCTGCAGGGGGAAGCTGACAGCAGTGAATCAGAGCGCCCATTCCGGGTTGAAAAAGAAAAACACACCGCTGAAGCCCCTGAGCTCGAATGTCCAACATAAAACTAACTTGACCTCGGTTTAATGTGGCGCTATGGCTCTGCAGACATTGAACGTTGTTGTCTTGCAGTGTTTAGTGTAAAATACTTCCACACAGTTGACACATGTTACTTTGTTTATGATGAAAAGTCAGCTAGCTGCTAGCTAAGATGCTACTCACCAGTGTTGTCAGATCTTGCGACAGAAACAAGTGTCAGGCTCCATGTAAACAATCCATAACCAATTGTGACCAGCTCCATGTAAAAAATCCATAAACAAACGACCCGCTTTTTCAAAACGATGCCAAAACAAACCCAACAGAGTACTCAGTTAGTTCTCACGCTTGTAGCTGGCTGCAAACTATGACATGGATTTCCTGAATGTGAGGCGGGTTTTGTTACCCTGGGTTCATGAGACACGCCTCCGTTTAGGAAATCCATTCCATATTTTGAAGCCAACGTGCATCATGGATCAGAAAATATCGGCAGGTATCGGATGGTTTCTGCTTCTTGCTCAGAGGGCGGGCCAGAGGGAGGGCCAGGTGTCCAAAACCGCCACAGGCACTGTGTCTAGATATTTTTAAACATGTGTATTTACAAAATATATACATACAAAATG